>JABCKW010000769.1:0-76219 GCA_014824385.1 Fusarium cyanostomum
GGTATTAAGGTCTGTTTGTTTTGGGTCACTCGAGGCAGACTAAGTGGTCAAGACGGGACGCAGGGAGACGTGGCCGCAGGATGTACGTTTGTTTGTGCAACTCTCCAAGGAAATGAAAAGTCGAGACACACCTCAAGATTATATATAGGTAGCCAAGGTAAAACAGACAAAAGGGGGACAATCGAGCCATCCAATGCCATGAGACCGCTAGGACGGGAAGGGAGGGGTGCGGCATTGCATCCGCTGGCCCCGTTGACAAGCGAATGGAATAGAGGTGCCAGAATCCCAAGGGCGTCATGTCAGTCATCTGATGGAATAACTTAATGGAATGGATGGTTTGTTGGGTGGTCTTGGCTTCTGTCGCCATTTTCCTTTGCCTTGTCTAGGTACTTGGTCGCCTTACTTTCTACGCGCCCTTGTCCTGCTCGTCTGTACCCTGAAGCTCCCCATTGATGCGAGTCCCCGCTCCCAAATACTGCTTGCAATGCAATGCAATGCAATGCTCCTCATGTTTGATGTGTAACCAAGGATCAGCCATCCGCCGAGCTGGCCGGGGCTGAACTCTGTTGGTTAGCCCACTGCCGCAGGATCGAGAGTTCAACAGCAGGATCTCTCGCTTCCAGGGCAAGGGCGTGTGTGTGCTTCCCCGCGCGGAGCAGGCCTTTGGAGGTGCTAAATAGGTACCTACCTATGTAAGTTGCCTTCTACTCCAAAGGACTTGGGAGAGTCGCCAGTCGATCATCACCAAACTGGTGCTGACGAAACAACGACGCATGTCATGACGTATCAGCTAACGCGGGCAAACTTACAAAATGCGCCCAGGTGCCCTCTGTGCCTGTCCTGCCTGGCCAGTAAGCGCTACGAGGAACTGCATATCAGCAAATATGCGACATCCTGCTACGCAATCCGTCCTCAACGCTGGAGCCAGTATCCGTCGCCGTGTCTTGGCAGGTTCTTGCCGTCATCATCAGTTCTGGGCCGAAGAGCTTGAAGCTTGGCGACTTCAATTCCTCCACCACAAACTTCGCACGCGATCAAAGGACTTTGTTAGCGCCCAGGCACTTGAGATGCAGCCCTCGTTGGCTGAGCTAGCATGATCGCCTCGAGGTGGGGCTCTTGGAATTTCTTGAAGCATTAGTTAATTCCTTGGCAGTTATACCCAGGCTGGCCCGCGGAGAACAAAAAACACAGAATAGCCATTATGCCACAGCTCCTCCAAGACTCCATAAGATTAGGAAGAGAAGGCTTAGCCACTATCATAAGACCTGGGGTAATTTTAAATCATGTCATAATATGATTAAAGGCGTTGTGCTATCTTGTATCTTCTCTTCCTAATCTTGTGTAGTCTTAAGGAGCTATGCCATAGAATCCGGCGTTTTTTATCCCCCACTACTCTGTAATCGTTCTAGCAATGGCCGAGAAACCTCGTGTTCCTTTTGCGGGAGGCTTCGTCCAACATGCTGATTTCCAAGGTCGAGACCGTTCCATTGGTGTTGCTCAGCTTGGAGCTGCTAGTTATGATAGGACGGAATAATACACTTTGTGGGCTTATTATCAGGGTATGCGCCTGTGAGCTGTCATGGGGGAAATGCGATGGAAATTGAAGAACTCTCTATTGTCTATTTTAGAGGTGCTCGTTCCATTCAAGGCGGAGAGCAGGACTCATCAAAGCTCCATTTCATAACTTCTGCCAAGTCTCCGGAGTTCGTTCCCGTGCTTTACGCGGCATCCGTTGATGGATTTCCGAGCCGCTCACTAGACAGGCCCTCAATCCCGTCGTGACAAACGGAGGACACACAAGAGCAATAGGAGTTTAAATAAGCCTTAGCTACCCATTCTATGATACCACCCCAGTATATACCAGTCTCATGTTCCAGATTAATAAAAGCTTCCAAAATTCATGCATACCTTACTACGCAGTAGGGTTTTCTATTGACCTGCGAGAATCCCAGTATGTATTCCGGTTGCGGTTGAGGGAGGCTTTCTCAGGGGTACGTCGCTCGTCTGCTCCGCTCCAGCCAGCGGAGATCACTGTAGCCTATCCCGTCACTGTCACAAGCTGGAAGGAACCTGCCTATCCATGACAACATGTGCCAGCTCCCATCCCAAACTTGCAACTCGCGAATGACACTCCGACCATCACCAGCGTCATTTAGCGACATCGACATCGACAGCGACACTTGCTGTTGATTCTTTTCTTCTCTTCGGCTTTCATCTTCCTTCCTTTTTTTATTAATTTTTTTTTTAAAAAAAATCGTCTCCTGCTGCTTCTCGATTACTCCTTTCAACGAACTTTTCTCCGTTACTATTCATATCCTCTTCCATCCATCACAGAATAAAACATTCTGCCCCTTTTCATTCTGCGATAGCGCGCCACCACGATCGGATTACGGACCGAATCCTGCTCATCGCCATCTAAATCAGCTTCACCATATTCTTCAACAAGGAATGGCCTTACAAGCTCCCTAATCCTACGCCGAATCCCCTCTTCCATCACAAACATGCCTCGATCCCGCCCCGCGACAACAGGCTACGAACGCCTCGCCCAGGCTGACGACCACAGCGACGACTCTGACGATGATCCCCTCTCACAATCGTACGCCTCGCTGCAGCCAGCCGCGGCGCCCCGATATGCCCCCGTCACTCAGCCGCGCCATCGCTCCGGCATAGCCAGCCCCAAGTCCTTTGCATCCTCCTCGAGGCCCAAGTTCCGTCACCGTGTCGGCAGCAACGCCGGTGTCGATCTCAAGGCCATCAATGCCCGGCTAGAGCGCTGGGCAGACGAGATCGCGTCGCGCTTCAAGCGCAAGGGCAAGAACCAGCCTGGCGAGGAAGAGCGCCTCGAAATTCACTACTCTGTCTTCCAGCCTCCGGAGGGCGTCCGCCCCGTCACCGCTGAAAGCATCGCCGTGCCGCAGGAGGGCGTTATGACCAGGGCTGAATTTGAGACCATCGTCGAGAGTGTCCGAAGTGCTATTAGGCAAGAGATCCACCCGAGCATGATCTCTCAGGGTAGCTCCGGCAGCTACTTTGCCCGGAATTCAGACGGCAAGATCGTGGGCGTGTTTAAGCCCAAGGATGAGGAGCCGTATGCAGCAGGAAATCCCAAGTGGAACAAATGGATTCATCGAAACCTGTTTCCATGTTGCTTTGGGCGAGCTTGGTATGCTGTCTTCGACTGATCCTTGCAGAAACTATCGCTAATTCTTTGTAGCCTCATCCCCAATCTCTCCTACGTTAGCGAAGCAGCTGCCTATGTCCTCGACTGCCAACTGAGGACGTACCTTGTCCCGTACACCGACGTCGTCTGGCTCTCCTCCAAGTCCTTTCACTATCCGTTCTGGGATCGTCGCAAGTTCAATCGCAAGAAGAGGCCCCTCCCTGCCAAGCCGGGTAGTTTCCAGGTCTTCCTCAAGGGTTTCAAGGACGCCAATGTGTTTCTACGCGAACACCCCTGGCCGGATCAGTATTGGTCGGGCTTCCGGACAAATGACGGGCAAAGCAAGAAGCGGAGAAGGTGGACTGAGAGTTGTCGTCCATCCGGGAACGCTTCGCCAGACGATGCATACGCCAGTGATGATGAACAAGGGGGCCAAGAAGAGCACCTCCTGGGCCCCGACAACTTTATCTGGACAGAACCCCTGAAGGAGTCTCTCCGGGAAGAGCTCGAGAAGCTAGTCATTCTCGATTATATCATGCGAAACACGGATCGTGGTCTGGACAACTGGATGATCAAGGTCGATTGGGAAACAGGCAAAGCCTCTATAGCATCGGATCCCATTCACTTGAACATGGAGCCAGTCGCCGAGGAAGAGGGACCCCGACCTGTTGATCTCTCACAACAGGCCCCTCGAGCTACGAGAGCATCGTATCCTTACAAGACCCAAAAACCGATGAGTGCCTCAGGTCGGCAATACACAGGGAACGAACCCACCATCAACATCGGAGCCATTGACAACTCACTGTCATGGCCCTGGAAGCATCCGGATGCTTGGAGAAGGTAAGATCGAGGCTCTGCGGTTTACTCCTCGTTGTCATGAGATGAGCTGACCGTCAATTCTAGTTTTCCTTTTGGCTGGCTATTCCTGCCTGTCGACCTCATTGGGAGACCCTTTTCTCAATCGACGCGAGACCACTTTCTGCCCCTTCTCACATCTACAACATGGTGGAGTCAGACAACATTAGCCCTCAAGAGGGTGTTCCAGATGGACGTTGACTTCCAGGAGCGCATGTTCGCGAAGCAGATCGCTGTTATGAAGGGCCAGGCCTGGAATGTTGTCGAGACGCTCAAGACGCCCGATCATGGCCCTCTCGAACTTACCCGCCGAGCGAGAGTTTGCGTCTGGGATGATCTGGTTGATGTGCCCGTTGCGGTTCCCATGCGGCCTACATCATCGGAAGCCCGCCGCAATCCCCACGTCCGCCAGTCTATGGATGAGGCCGATATTGCAAGCTCGGCTCCGGCTCCTGACCCTCCCATTGAGGATCTCCTCGGCCTAGCAAGTGCTCCCGCTGATATGCCCCATCCGGGCCGATTTGAGCTCTCGTCTCCGACAGGCGAGACAGCTCAGTCGCCAGATGAGGTTCCGTCAAGCGAGCCCAATATCCTGGGACTGGCGGGGCAGCAGCAGCAACGTGGCGGGGAGCTGGGCGAGCGTCCCACGATACAGGCAGCTGGGCTCAGAAACAGTTACCAAGGGCCCGTACGTGCGCTCAACATGTATGAGCCGGCACGTCAGCAGCAGACGTCGCGTCAGCAGCGGAGGTATTCATTCGCCAATGCCGCCGCCCGCCGCAACAGTAACACCATGGCACAGCAGTACTATGGTGACTTCCACGAATCCTACAACGACGACCTGGAAGGCGACTTGGGTTATGCCGCCGCTGAAGGCCAAATGGGCAACCAACGCAAAGTCATTGTCGAGCGTCTCGAGGCCGTCAAGAGCAGGAACCCTGTCTTTACCTGTTGGTGAACGTAACAAATTCAGCCTCAGTTTGGGCTCGCTTTACAATACAACTTATTGGTGGCCCTCCGACGGTTTCGGGCCTTACAAACGTTGGCTTTGCCCCAGCCGCAATCGCCACGTTGTAACCATCCGAACCCACCATTGTATGAGATCATGACCCATGTCTAGAGGACCTTATTAATTTTAGGCCTTCAGGGGTAGTAGCATTTGTCCCTTCCCACCTCATGTTTCCGCTGACACGCTGCTTGCTCGATGGCCCCGGAGTCTTGCTTATTCGAGATTATCCTGCATGCCGGTGGCTGGTGAAGGCGTTTCATGCCGGCCTATCAAATTGAGGTCTCTTCCTTCCGATGAGCTGTTTTGCTCGCCTCAGGGACGACACTTCAAGCTGCAGATAAAAGGGGAGGAAGGGGAACAGACCAGGAAATTCAAGTTGGCCCGCATGCATTTGAGTGGAACGGCGAAGCGATGGTGCGCGCACAGTGAGCGGGTTCGAGAGCTGACCTGTCATGTTGTACAGTATTCTCATGTGTTGTGGCCCTTTTCCCCCTTTCTTTCTTGCTTGCCCCGGTCTTGTTCAGTTTTACCTCGGGTCTGATGGCAGAGAATTCTAATACGCGTTAGGATGGTTGAAGTTAAGTAGGATGTTGGTTTGATGAATGACATAGCGAAATAGAGCTACCATGGCCTGTCTTTTGGATGATGACTTCCATTCTTCACGTTCATCGCTTCGGTTGCATCCAGACGAATGGCATTGTAACCGTAGCAGTGAGCATGCAGCACGTGGTAGAGGGCACCAAGGGATTGAGAGTGTTGGGCGTGGACAATGATGGATACCAGCTTGAAGCGAGCTGAGTTTCCCGCCCTTCCCGTCATCCCGCGTTTCCAGCACAGCCCACCGTTTTCCCGAGCCTCTGGTCAAAAACCCGAGAGTCTGGGTCGGCAAGCCGTGGCTGGAGCATGGCTCCCCTGTCTCTGTGGCACCGGTGACAGCGCACGAGCACCCTCGACACTCCCCTTGAAGAGATGGCCGGACGGAATGGACCAGGTCCCCGTTAGAGCATCCTTGGTAGCGTCCTTCTCCCGCAGAAACGGCGTTGGCTCCTCATCTCTTGGTCTTTCTCAAGGGAGGCCGCGGCTAAGCACCCGTCTCGTAAGGGTTGCCTTTGTAAACCGCTGGCATTAGCCTCCGTGCGGGCGTTAGCATGTGGTTAGGGAGGTAGCAATCGGTCGACGATCCTCCTCTTGGCGTGCAGTGCAGCCTTGCCAACTTGCCTGGAATTCGGTGCTTCGTCCACCCCCTCACAAGCCTCCATCCTTGCGGGCCGTAGCGGCCGGACAAGATTGGATGTGGGTACCGGAGCCATGGGATGGGACGCCGCCGGAGGTGATAACGTCCGCAACGATGCGAGAATCCGCTTTGCCATCTAATGCAATATTATCTCGTAATCCTCTGCTGATCACATGCGCGTGTTGTTTCGCTCTAAGGGCCTGGTATGATTTTGGTCTGGGCCCTTGCTGTTTAGACTTAGCTCCTCGCAAGATTAGAGTAGCTGGGTTGAAACTCACTGGCTGCCGCATCTTGTCTCACCGTCAAGACCCTCTGTCTAAATACTTCTCTTCGTCTTCTGCATATGCGTCGGCCCCTCGCAAGGCACTGCTCGGCTATAGTGTTTCGCAATAGCGGACAACTCAGGAGGGCATGCCCAGATGAGGTAGGTGAGCATGTCGGCAAACCCCTTTGTGGAGATGCCCAGATGCTGGAGTAGGGTACAGTATCTTAGTTAAGGAATGACCTTCAAAGGGAACCCCCACCAGTAACACTAACCCTGAAAAGCACCGGACTCCCGGTTCCATAGTTTCCCTTTCCAGGGTCCATAGACAGCGTCAGAGTGGGTGGTTAGAGATGTGGTCACAGGCTCGTAGAGGGGCTTTGACTTGCCGGTGTCCCACCACGCTTCCTTTCCTGAGAGCTGCAGCGGGCCGTCGACAAGTACAAGCTAGAGGGGCGCGACTCTGTATTCTTTCGAGGACGGGCACCTTGCACCCTACCCAAGCCTCTGGTGTTTGGTCAGCAAATCGACAAGTCGTATGATGTTGACCAGAAGAACAAGAGTAAGGACAAGCCGATGGGGGCACAAAAAGAATCTGCACACCAACCGCAAGAGCCCGCAGCCCGATGCATCTTAGCGGCCCATTGCCGACGCCAATGTGGCCATGAGGCCTCCTTCCTCTCACTTCCTACCACTAGAAATCTCCTATCTCCAGATGGTGCATATTGCGCTACCTACTAGTCGAGGACCCGTAGTCGGTTTCGTTGTGGACACGGGAGGCGGTGAAGAGATGAAGCTTCCTGTCCTTGGCCCTGGAATTTCCTTTGCTCGACCTTGAGAGGACCCAATTCTCCAAAGATGGATCGGCCGCAGTGCCCCTGAGGCCAGACGATGCCCTCCTCCGCTGATAGTGCTCCGGCTTTTGGACTTTGGTCGCTTCCTCCTCGATCTCTCGCATTCGAGATTTCCTCTGAGGGAAACCATGGGGTAATAAGCAGGGCTTCCGTGCTTAATCCATGTTGGTTAAACCACTTTTCAGTTTAGCCATCATAGCATCATAGCTACCTAGTTGCCCCGTATAGTAAGCTCCAACGATAGCGGCACGACAGATTCAGCCTGTCTCGTTTCTGAGGTCCCAAGTCCATGTCCTCGGTATTGACATGGCCCATCATTGGACTGTGCCCCAAAGAGGTGGCTCAAGTGACCGGGACATCTTGCCTCGCCCACCGTAAAACGTCATCATAAGGCGTGAAGTGCCCCTCTCGTACAGTATCACCCTAGGGACACGGCTTCTGGTAGGACATAACCGCTGGCGTGGGGAAAGGCAGCCTCGCCATCGACGTGAAACGGTTCGTATCCATTTTCCTCTCCCTTGGTTGGCACTTCGCCCCAAGCCATCCGCAGATTCCTCAGGAGTCCCGAAAAGCAGGTGTCTGATTCTGAGATGGTGGGAAGGCTTCTGTCCTAGCATGGACCCTTTGGGTGGCCCCAATGGGGCGTGACTGGAATGAGACCCTGGAAATGCTGCATCTGTAGTCGACCGCAACCGTGTCTGAGGATGCGGCACACCAACCCCTCCACCTAGAGTGGAACCAGTGTCGTCTTCCAAGCATGGAGCCACAGAGCAGGTTGTCGATGAGGCAATTCGAGGTATCCAGTCAATTTCGTCCAATTTCATCTCGCCGCGCCCTTTCACCTGTGGAAGCTTGTTAAGGAGCGCCGATACCTGCTGTTCCTTGATGTCAGTGGGCACTGGATTAAGCTGGATAGCCGATTCTCACAATGGACCAAGGAAATCCAACTTCGTTCGCATGCTCTCCAACAAGCACCGTTTCTTAATTCTGATTCCCAGCCTGTTTGTTATATTGATCTCGAGTTATTGCACTTATACGAACAGCTCACAAATCTGTGGCTGATCCCTGATGCCGAAGTGGACTCTAGTAATAGAGCTCTCAGAGGTCAAGATCGACGTCAGGACGTTGGGAAGCAGACGCTTTCCTGGCCGATCTGCTCGGCTCTTAGCCGGCTATCTCCGTATTATTCGAGAAGCCTTATTGTGTCCGTAAGTGCTACGCAATGCCGTTGGGTGCAAGAGCCTTCATAAGCGCCAATATGACTTTTGGAGACTGCATCCCGGCACCAGGGTGGCTCTTGACGTGTGGACTCGGGCCACGCTTTGGGTACCACATGATTTCCTAACACTTGATAGTGGCCTGGATTACTCTTCGAAAGGAGAGAATTCGACTTGACTTTATCGTTGTCTCATAGCCCGGTCTCGGACACACTTGTGAACTTTCGAAGGTCCGCCCAGTTTGGAACCCAACCCTGAAAAATGGAAGCCGAGTAAGACAACCAAAGTCGCTAGGCAGGAAAAGCCTCGCTAAATTCCCCTTCTGAAAGAGACGGAACAGTACCCCTGGACGAGACGTTTACCGAGGTCATTGATCACTATGGTCGCAGTTATCAGCATTACGCCCTGACGAATGGAACCTATTTTGCGCCGGTCGACGAGGTAGGAACATCCTCTGATAGCCAGGTTAGTTAGGCAGTTAATGGAGCATAACACGTCGGCTTAGGACGAAATTTCACGCCTCGAGGCGATGCACGGGGTCCTCGGCAGGCTCTTCGACAACCGGTTGATATTTCCACCCATCAGGTCTCCAAGAAGGATTCTTGATTGTGGGTGTGGGCCCGGCGACTGGGCAATGGAAGTCGCTGCACAGTATCCTGACGCAGAGGTAAGTCGTTTTCTGTCCGGTCGCTATTACGTCTGGTAGGCACGGTCCCTGCGAAGTGTCCTGGTTGAAGGAAGATTCAAACACCTCTCCGAGCACGATGCACCGGGCTCGATATTCTTGTCTAGAGAGGCTGCATGACCCCAGACCTCCCATTTGCATCATTAGGGGTTGCTTGAGCACGGTTTCTGTGACTGCGAGGGAATCAATAACGAGGAGTTGGAAGGTCTTGTGTCGTCGAGTGCGAGGGTGTCTCTCCTTGATGATCATGTTCAGCCATGGGAAAACAGCCAGCTGATCGTTGTCGGCAGGTCCTAGGCATCGACGTGAGCCCACATATGATTCCTGAGAATCCTCCCGACAATATGGAGCTGCAGGTTGATGACCTCAACGGGAGGTAAGCTGTGGCAAGACAACCCAAGAACAGAGCGCTAAGATCTGATATGTTGCAGGTTCACATTCCAGTCCAATCATTTTGACGTTGTCCATAGCCAGATGGTAGCAGGCGGAATCCATACGAATCGGTGGCGAACCTATATTCGAGACATTTTTCGAGTGTTGAGGCCAGGCGGTTGGTGCCAAATGGTTGAGATATACTTCAACGCGCAATCTGACAACGGTACATTAACCAGAGGCAAGCTTCCTGGTTTAAAAAACAAAGAGTCGTCCGCCATTAGTAACCATTGTTATCAGACCATGCTTTGTCTCGATGGTCAAGACGGTACTTGCAGAGCCAACAACCGTACAAGGACCCTCGAGCACCATTGCAGATGGCAAATTGGATGAGAAGTGCAGGCTTCACCGAAGTTGAATCGAGGCTCTTGACATTGCCGATGTGTGCTTGGTCAAGTGGTAAGGTGTAATCGGTGTCTGTCGTTGGAGGCGCTACTGACCTTGGTACTGTAGACACTCGAGACTATGAGATCGGCTGGGCAAACAACGAAAACGTGAACCAGCTCCTGTACTCGCTGGCGCTTTACCCCTTCACACAGTTCCTAGGGTATATCAATGGCGACTGGATCATCGCAACTGTGGTCGGCTAAGTTGTCGGCAGGATGTCATTCAACGATTTTCAGCTCTTGGTTGCGCAAGCAAGGAACGAGGCCAGCAATCCGGCGTTCAAGGTGATTCCCCCTGGTTTGTCAAAACCTGAAAGCTGCTCGAAGGTCAGAGGTCTAACATTAATGGCATGGGTGCGGTTCACAGGCATACTTTCCAATGTAAGTCGGACTTATCTCCATTGCTTGGTTGAGATGTGATCTTTACGGGTGGCATCATAGATATGTCTGCATTGGCAGGAAACCCCGTCGATGATGTCCGCCGCGGAGCGTGACATGAGCTTTTAGAGTCCGTGGGGCCACCGAAAGGCCTGCGGTGCGCAGGGAAATGCATACAAGCGCTGACAGAGAGGCCAAGAGATGGAGACGCGTTTCATAACTTTGAGGGGTGGCTTGAAGTCGGTGATGGGAACGGGAGGAAGAGGAAGACGGGAGGTTTTAAATCTGGTTTCTCGCGTCGTTGAAAGAAGGTTTGGCTGGCTGACAAGGCAGGCGGTTGTGGCGCGCTGTCGAGCGGATAGTGCAGGAAAGGACGATGAGAACTCCGAGGAGGCAAGCACAACCTTTGACGCGCAGGGAAGTCACGGAAGAAGGGGAACGTTTCCCCCTGGTTGCTGCAGGTGCTCGGACTTGATCCAAACAGAAAGATACAGCTGCCAACTACCAACCTCTCCGAAGTGGCTGCTCATCCCTTCTTATTGCTTCCAGGGAGTGACTCGCAACGACTGGCCCATGGAGGCTCGGTACCGGCTGGCTGGCACCCGGTGAGAGAACAGCTGGAGACTAGCCATGGGCGCTGCAACTCCGTGAGCACACCCAGGGGAATTCCACACAATGTCAAGCCGCAAGGGCAAAGGGCAGTGGAAAGATGGGAGAGATAGCTTGTTGGTCCCCCTTCTGATCCTCCACATGAGCAGTTGAGAACCCACCCCACATTGCTCGAACGGCACGATACAGAACCACGGTTCTTTCTATTTTCAATCCCTGGTCAAGTTCCTCGAGTGAGCTATGGACGAGTTCATCTCCCCATCCCCACCCTACGTTGCCTGGGTGGGATCGGTTCCTGATGAGGGATGGCAGCCAACTGCCGGCTCTACCTAAACCCTAGAGCTATGCTCGTGAGATCTGAGCTGACAGATGACATTCCAAAAGAACCAGGGTCGTCGACCAGCACAACTGTCACCAAGACCGGCTGCGTCATCCCCGGGCGATGCCCTCGAGCCTCCCCTTGATCTGTCCCCTACATAGCTGGTGAAGCTAGCGCGTGACTCTAGTGGGATGCAATATCCACGGAATCATCCCCGACCCTTGTTACGCATGGAAGAGCGGGTGCACAAATGATCAGGTGATTTAGCGTGCTGGGAAGCCTTGTCAATCGACGTCAATGGCGATGAGAGAGAGAGCAAGGAAACTTCAAATTGCCGTTGGGGGACTCAAAATGGCCATGGCACGGCGGGCTTTGCAGTAGACAAACGATCCAGATTTCCGCACTAATAACGGGAACCAACACTCTCTGCCCACACGAAACTGACCGATTATCTCGAAACTTTCCGAAACGGTCTGGCTGCCTAGTAACGTTAGGTACCTAGGCCGCCCATGCAAGTCCGTTACACCGCTAAGACCAGCAGACAAATCACAGCCGCCAATTATTGGCGCCGCAGATACGCTTGAGAAATTTTGAGCTCCCCAACAAGCTCGAGCTCTCCATCATCCAAAACTGTGATCGTCATAATCAATACCTCTTTGCCTCTATATCACTAAACACCGCATTCCTTCGCGACGTTACAACCTGAATGTCCTGTAAGCCTTCAATGCACCTTTTCCGAACGCTGCGGGCGTCCCAGCCTTGCTCTTCTTTCCTCCAATCCGCCAACCGCCTCTCGTCCATCTCTGTCTGCCGCTTCTATTCGACACCCACTGGCGATGCCTCCCCTCCGCTACTGTCAAAGCTCAAGGCCGACCTGAAAGCGGCCATGCGAGCCAAGGATGCCCCTCGCCTAGCCGTCCTCCGATCAATTATGTCCGCCAACCTCAACGCCTCCAAGACCTCGACTCCCATCAAAACCGATGTCCAGCTTGTCTCACTGATCCGCAAGATTCAAAAGGGCGCTTTTGATGCGGCCGCCGAGGCCAAAGCTGTCAATCGTGACGACCTGGTTCAGAAGGAACAGGAGCAAATCAAGTTGCTGGAGGAGTACATTGCCAACAGCGGCGTCCAGAGCTTGGGTGAGGCCGAGCTCAAGGCCCTAGTGCAGGACGCTGTTGAGGCTTCCAAGACCGCCGGCGTGCAGGCCAAGTCCATCATGGGTGATGTCATGAAGCGACTATCTGGTGCCCTCGAAGGCAAGGACGTTGACAGGAAAGAGTTGGCCAAGATGGTCAAGGAGTTGACCGGCTAAGTTTACCAGCTCATTCTCGGTGTAGGATATGTACATTATTGTGCCCAAGGGGCGTTGGAATTGCTCCTATGAACTCTCCATTATATACCAATCCTGTACAATGTATCACTTGAGACGTCAAACTACTTACTCTAGATTCCAGTAAACCTTACTGAGAGAGGGAATAAGCAAGGCGAAAACAGCAACACAGAAAATGGCAATGCGGACGTTCAAGACTTGTCAACACTTTCTTCTCCGTTGAGATTCGTTTCCAGAGATTCCACGGTGCCCCGAGTCCGGCTTGCGGAGCGTAAGCCGGAGCGCATCCGGGGCAATGCATCGGCCGAACCCGGTTTCTTGCGGGAGCCGTGAGAATGGTATAAGTGAGTCATACAAGTGAGTCATACGCAGGTAGGTAGGAACAATAACGCGCTCCCGAGTCTTCATCTTCTCTCAAGCTTCCACTTGATTGTCCTCCCCGTTTTCTACCCACAGCACATTGTATTGCTGCAGCAACTTGGCTCCTCTCGATATCATGGCAGCCCGTCAAAACATCAGCTCTGGCTCAGCATTTGAAGCACAAATCGGCTATTCACGAGCTGTCGTCACAGGCGATTTCGTCTTTGTGAGCGGCACAACAGGGTCTACCTCTCCCTTTCTTCGTTTTGGGCTGTACAGCTCACCTAACACGCATTGTAGCTATGACTACAAGACCGGTGACATCTCCGCCGATGTTGCAGAGCAGACAGATCAGACGATGATCAACATAGCTGCAGCGCTAAAGGACGCCGGTGCCTCTGTTTCCGATGTCGTTCGGGTTCGTTATATCCTGCCTAGTCGTGATGACTTCCCCAAGACTTGGCCAGTGCTGCAAAAGTGGTTTGGAGATGTTCGTCCTGCGGCGACGATGGTACAGTCAGCGCTGATGAAGGAGGAGATGAAAATCGAGATTGAGGTCACTGCTAGAAAGGCGTGTGGAAAGTAAGGCCGACCAGGGGCTAATGGCTTAATGAATTAAACTTATATTTTCTAAACATATAGATCTAGTGCTGCTACCTAGCCATGGACAACTCGGTGCCATATTTCTATCACGCGAAATCAATCACGGGTCAGCCTATGACCATGAGTCAACGCGGCGAGCTGGAAGTACCGGTCGGGCGCTCAAAGGCTGAGCTGAGCGAAACTGCAGGCATTGTCTAGTGTACCAAAGGCGCAATCAATCCTCCGGCAGCAAATGCGGTGCCGATCGTGACGAGACTCGACATCGACAACAAAGACAGGCCGCTGATTCCATGCCCAGAAGTACATCCTCCCGCCAGTCTTGATCCCACGACCATGATGAAGCCACCAACAACAGCCAGCCGCGGCTCGGTCTCAACGACAGACTCGGCAAGCAAGAAGGGGGCGTATTTGGCGATCGCCCAAGCGCCTGTCGCCATACCCGTGGCGAAGAGCATGTTTTGATAGCTACTCGGCCGGGAGGCCGAGTCAGCACCCCGAAGGAGCCACCAGAAATGGTTCCCAACTTCTTCGTAGGAGGTCGAGACACCAAGCATGGAGCGGCGGGTGAGAAGGGAGAAGATCTGAGCGAAGCCGAGGAAGAGACCACTACCCGCAGAGAAGAGTGTCCAATCTGAGCCGGTGGTGTAGACGACAGAAGCAGCAATGGCCGACAAGCAGAGCGTCTCGAGTATGAAGATAGTCGCGGCTTTGGAGATGCCGAGTTTTTCATCGATTGTCGTCGCCTTGGCCTTCACTCCCGCCCTCTCCTTTTGCGCCTTGACTGCCTTTGTGAAGAACCCCGTGTATGTGATACCACCCAGAACCGCTCCGCCCAAGGCATAAAGACCGGTCTGAAGTCCAGCTCCAACCTGACTGAGTATGGTGCCGGGACAAGATCCTGAAAGAGCCATGCCCGCGCCGAGAAGGAATCCGCCGATCACGTTGCCGTCATACTGGCTGAAAAGACCAACTGGTGAAGAACTCCGAGGTTTAAGAGTGACATAGCCAAGGCGTTCAGCAATCTTGTATATGGCACTACGGGCATGGTCAGTGATGGCTCAAGGAGCCTCGTGGAAGAGCAATACTCACGCGCTGCTCGCAGTTGCGCCGAGAAAGGCCTGCAACATGTGCCACTCTTGGAACTTGAGTTGATTGATGATTATCGAAGGCGAATAGACACCTGCAGCTACCATAGCGGCGCCAAATACGGCGCCCGAGAGTAGGGAGGCCATCTTAGAGAATGCGTAATTATTGGTGATTATTGGTGAATCTGCTATTAGATCACCACAGTCGAAGGGGATCTGGTGGTCAGCTTTTATGCCGGTCTTCGGAGCGTCGGGAAGCCAGCTTTAAGTAGGACGTATCCAGCGAGGAATGATTTTCAGGGCAGGGATTTGTAAAATGATCACAAATCACACTTTAATATGGGCGAGGCAAAGGTTCATGTCCAAGACTTCAGTCGCCGAAGCAAGGGCAGCGGGTTTCTAGCGGCCCTCATATTGAGAAAATTCGCTGACCTCCGCCATGGAATGCCCCGATCGCTAGCGTCAGAGTCGGGGAAACTGATGCCATCCGGTGATGAACCCAACGAAAGTGGCCTCCATCAAGGGGTGCGTGTTCTACCACCCAGAGGGCATATCAACCAGTGTCAATCGAGGTGGCTAAATTATTGGGCTTATTCTACGGAGTATGTTTCTTTCATAATGCTTAGCGCCCTTGGCGAAATTAGAGTGCTGACTGCTTGAGCCACCGAGCTCGGGGAGTTGCCGCTGCTTCGGGGACCTTGAAAGCCAGTCGGGGACCATCCAGTGGAAGCAGCAAGGATTGATGACAAACTCCATTCTGGACTCCGTCTTGTCTCGTTGGGCATTTCGGTCCACCTTGAAGTATTTATCATGACTTTCTGTGTAACTTGTTCGTTGCTCATCCTGCTGCTTGGAAACAAGGTGCAGTGCCAACCCCATCACTGGCAGAGAAGGGCGTTTTGCACAGTTCGATGACTTGATAACCTATTGAACTATGTCATTCTGATAAGAGGACTTCGAGCAAAGCTAAGGTAGTTTTACCTCTTGCTTCCTAGACCAGTGTTTCTCTTTAGATTCAGTGCCTCTTCAAATCGCCGGGAACATACAGGGCAGCCCATTGCAAGGACCACATGTTTATATTGGTATGGATATCAATGTAAGGAAGCCGCCGACACGAGAACACATCTCACACTATGCGTAGATTGCCATCAGAAATGGTGCCTGGCTATCAATATGTTGCATCATCGAGGGGTGTTCGTCAGGCTTAGATATCTCAGCCGAGGTCCGTTCCGCGATGCGGATGCGGGGCCGATGTACGGAGTAGCTGGATCGTCTATCCCTACCAAGTCTACCAGTTGGAATAGTAAAACATCATATTCTATCCTAGAAACACAACCGAGGCTGAGTATATCTCAACACAACTCCCCAATTCAAGCATTGTCTGCACCAATCCCGAGTTGATATCCTCGATTTTCCAATTGGCTTCGTATCGAGACATCTCCAGTGACATCACAGCCACAACAATGCCTCGGGCTCTCACCCTCCAGCACATTGAAGGCGCAAAGCCTGGAAAGGTCTATTATCCGTAAGCAATTAGTCTTATCCTTGAAGTAAATACACCAACTAAGCTACTCAGACTTCAAGTCAAAGTGGTACCAAAGCCAACGCCGGGCCCAAATGAGGTTCTAGTACGCCTCTCGGCCGCGGCCCTTAACCATCGGGACCTCTTCATGCGCCGCCATCTGTACCCGGCCATCTCCTTCACCAACCCTATCCTCGCCGATGGCTACGGCACTGTTGTCTCCCTCGGGCCCAATGTCACTCGACAGAGCCTCCTCAACAAACCCGTTATCCTCACCCCCATGCGCGGTTGGGAATCCGACCCTGCTGGCCCCGAACACAACCGCAGATTTGCAATCGTTGGTGGCTCTAGGCTCACTGAGGTTGGTACTGCGCAAGACTATATCGTCGTGCCACAAGATGAGGTTGAGCTTGCTCCCGAACATCTCACACCCGCCGAGGGCGCTTCTCTGCCTCTCGTTGGTCTTACGGGCTGGCGCGCTTTCGTCACCAAGAGTAACGCCGCCTTCCCCGGCGCAAACGTGCTTCTTACGGGAATCGGTGGCGGTGTCGCTCTGCAGGTACTCCAGTTCGCCGTGGCAAAAGGCTGCAAAGTGTTTGTCACGTCCAGTAACGAAGAGAAGCTCGTAAAGGCGAAGGAAACGGGAGCCCGCGGTGGAGTTAACTACAAGCATGAGGCGTGGGACAAGGAGCTTCGCGAGTTGCTGCCAGCCGATAGGCCGTACCTGGACGCTGTGATTGATGGGGCGGGAGGTGATGTCGTGGGTAGGGCGGTGCGGTTGCTTAAGGCGGGAGGAGTCATCGTTCAGTACGGCATGACTACGTCGCCCAAGATGGACTGGCTCATGTCGGCAGTGCTGCAGAACGTGGAGCTCAAGGGCTCGACGATGGGGTCCCGCAAGGAGTTCCGTGAGATGATTGCATTCGTCAACGAGAAGAAGATCCGTCCGATTGTCAGCCGGACGGTCAAGGGATTGGATAACATCAAGGAGATCGACAGGCTCTTTGCCGAGATGGACGAAGGCAAGCAGTTTGGCAAGCTGGTGATCGAGTGGGATTCGGGAAGCGAGTCGCCCTCAAAGTTGTAGGGAATCGGTAGTTCCGAGTATATAAAGCATGGTCGTAAGTAAACATGGCAGGTTCAGAAGGTGAAAGCACATTTTCTCAGCTATAAATCCTTAACTAGAGACATGAAGAACGCCAAGTCATTTTCAGGGTATCATACACCTCGAGAGCCCGTAGGTCCGTGGGCCAGGAACTCACACCAGTTGCCCGCCCACAAAACATGTAGAACCAAGTGCTCCCTCTGCCTACTCCTCCGACTTCTTGCGCTTCTTCTTGGGACGGCCTCCCTCTTCCGGTGGAACAAACTCGGCTTCGCGCTCCTTGACCTTATCCTCCTTTCGCTGCTTCTGCTTTTCCTTGCGGTCCTCCTGCGCGGCACGCTCCTTGCCAAATTTGCCCAAGAAGTACTCGCCAGTCTCGATCTGCTTGTCGACCTTGCTCTTCTCGGGAGCCGGAGGGAATGGCGTGTAGACCTTCTTGGCCTTGTCGGTAACCTTGTGCGGCACGCGTCGGTGGCTGAGCGTCTTCCTCTTGAAGTTGGGCAGGAAGCGGTCCCAGCTCTCGTTGGCAAGCTCGGGATCCTTTGCGAGCTCGCGCTTGATCATGAGCTCCTTGATATGGTAGATGGGGTGAATGTTGGCCATGCAGTCCTCCACCACTCTCCGCATCTCCTTCAGGCCCTTGTAGGGACCCATGGCAGACACCGTGTTGCCGTGTACCAAGATGTATGTTTGCGTGAGCAGCTCGAGGGCTTTGAGAGTGGAGCCATTGGGTCCGAGTATTCTTTGTCGTCGCTTGACAAATCTCTCCTTGTTCCGAACCAGACTGCGGATTTTGATGATGTCGCAGGCGACGCCATCCTCGAGAATCTTGAGAGCCTGGGGGGCGGGGACGCTTCGTGCTAGCAGCTTGATGAGGTCGCGTGCGTTCAGGATAGCGGCGGGGTCAAAGGTCTTTCGAGTCGTTTTAACGGTCATGGAACCTTCAACCAAATCTAGTGTGCAGGCGATGCCAGTCTTTTCAAGCGCTCTGGTGACGAGAGGCCATGCCTCCTTCAAGTAGACTTCTCGGTATTTGGGGAAGAGAGTTGCGAAAGAAGACTCTTCAGTAAAGGTGCCTCCAATATTGTCTTTGGGAGTGAAAGTGTCGACCTTCCACTTGTCGATGTCGTTCGTGTCCCACGGCTTTTCCTTTTCGTGTGTTGAAGGCATGATGCCGAAGTTATCAGGAACGGTTGGTGAAATAAAGCAGCGATGCGATTCCCAAGTTTTTTTTTTCTCGACTGGATGCAGCAAATACAAGTGGAGCCACTTGGGGGTGGGGGATGGAAAGCCGGAAGACCCCTGCAGTAGGCCAATCAGAGCGCTAAAGCATTAGCTCTCGAAATTCTTCAGTTTGCAAAACACCATCATCACCAGAACGTCGTGTTACAAGATCCCGCCCATTTCAACATAACCGCCATCATGTCAAAGGGTCGAGCCGCCGGAGGTGTGGATCAGATTGTCAAGCTGATCGTGGGAGCCGGACAGGCCAGCCCTAGTCCTCCAGTCGGTCCTGCGCTGGGTTCTAAGGGTGTCAAGTCGATGGACTTTTGCAAGGTCAGGAGCACGCGAGGACGCCCAGGCGGCCATCCTAGGAGATCAATCCAGAGCAATCGCTTACCGTGACATAGGAATTCAATGCTCGAACTGCGCACATCAACACTGGCACGCCAATGCCCTGCCGAGTCGTCGTCCGCCCCGATCGATCATTCACCTTCGACATCCGAACGCCGCACACATCGTGGCTACTCCTAAACGCCGCGGATGCGCCCATAAAGAAAGGCAACCGAAAGGGTGCCAGCAATCCGGGACACGAGACTGTTGGCACCATTAGCCTCAAGCACGTTTACGAGGTTGCCAAGATCAAGCAGACCGAGCTGCGGCTTTCTGGCCTCTCCCTCGAAGGACTTTGCAGGTCAATCATCTATCAGGCGAAGTCGATAGGCATTAATGTGGTCGCTTAAGGAAGGGACTCAAGCAGAGAAGAGAGGGATGAAGGCCACAGGCATGTGGTGTGTATTAAGGCTCTCCGGCCAGATATCAGGCATGTACAACAGACTATGGATAAGGAAAGGTCACCAGTAGAGCAAGAATTGTACGCTTGCATATGTTCAAGCGGTTCTGAAGGACTAAAATTTCGGTGTTGAATTTCACAATGGTATAATTTTAATGCTGAAGAGCGCTGCTCTTAACGTTGCATACGGTCATCGCTAACTTTACCAACCGCAACGTGTAACTCGGAGTTCATGTGCGAGGGACCAGATTGGATGTACACATCGATGTTCGATCAGATACTGCGAGAGTCTCAGGGCGGAGGACGACGTGCCGAATCGTGGAATTGTAGTTAGTACCCCTGGTGTAAGACCCTCAGGAGAGGCTCCTGGGGAGCATGCCGATTCACTCCAGAGTCGGCCCCACTCGGCCTTGGATACGGGCTAGCTTGCGCTCATGCCTCTAACGTTAGCTGACTGCAACCTCCAACCATCAACCTTCCATTCCCTCCTTGTCTAGCGGTGGACGCATCCGTAAGCTTTTCACCAGGCATGCCCATCCACATGCTGGCCATCCTTCTTCGAGAGATAGAAGATCCATGAGTCCAGTCTCGACCACAATAACAGACCTTTCTTTTCGGCAAGATTCCCATGCAGACATTTTTGGATTGAGTTAATTACTAATAACGTTAGTCATTTTGAGCTTCCCAACAAAACCAAGCAGTCGCTTCGAATAGTCACGGAGTTAACAAGGTAGGCATCGGTGATTAAGGAAGGGGAACGATACATCCATTGTCCGACATTCTCAGGCTGGTATTGAAACTAAAGCCGTTTCTACCGAGATGGTGGGAAATGGACGGTTTATGGCCTGATTGCCCTGTCTGCTTAAGCAAATCCCGCTGATTTCCTCAGCCGTATATCGAAGGCCCTCGGAGCCTTGGACTCTGGGACCAGTAGAGAAGCTGCCGGCACCGGGCTCAGGCTCCGGCCCCACCAGGGGTTGATTACGGACTCTTGCCCAGAGTAGATGCATGAAGCGTTCACCATCATAACAACTTCCGGAAGACGTGTGGAATCTAATAGAAACGTATATCAATTTACTTAGCAACTTCTTTTGGTGAGATTGGGACGATGAAGGCGGCAATATCCGAGGTGATCCCAAATGATGGAACTCGCAACTAGGTATGAGCTAACGATGGAACTCGGACGGATCAAACGACGAGGAACTAGATGCATTGGGACCGCACTGAAACAAAGGTTTCCATGCAAGGGAAGGAAGCAATTCGTATCTATTTGTAGTACTTACACAAGGAACACTGCGTTATTGAATAGTTGCCTCTCCAGTCCATACCATGCCACACTCGCTCGCTAACTCGACCATCTCTATCGCAAGATGCAGCACATGGAATCAATAGACAAAAGACATATTTTCTTACATCTTTTAGCCAAGTCGTTATAGCCAGCGCCATGTACGGGGGTAACCGACTCCAGTTGTAATCCGTCCCATCATCTGCCCACGACCAATATTATCCTCTTGCTTCATTCTTAATAAACATGCGGCACTCTGTGCCTTGCGCCACATGTCTTTGAGATCGACTCCCGTAGTCCTGGCGTAGTAGAGCCAGGTGGGTAGAACATGAATATCGTCCTTGACACGACCTTGATATCCGTCTTCATCAGCACCGTCGTAGCCTCCCACAAAGGCACCCTGACAAGTGCAGCCCTCAGTAGTAGTTGAGGCTGTCTCATCCACAGTCTCACTTGGAGCTCCTGGGTCTCCCAGTCGGGGTCAAACGTCCAAAGATAGAAGTTGGGAAGGTCTTCAGGATGTACCGTATTTGAGTCGGGCGGCACATCAACCCAGTCTCTCTCTACCTTCGAGATCATGAGTATCAAGCTGGGGAAAGACGAAATCATTCTGGAGAAACAGGAACGTATTCCTCGACATGCGCGGCGACGAGAGACTTGCTGCTGCCAACATCTTAAAGTGTCTGTCAAAGTCAGTAGCCTTTGAACTCGTAGTTAGTTGCTCTCGGTACATGGACTGGACAGGCGAGTTGAGGTCCTCTTGAACAGGCTGGGGGATTCTTCAATCGCAGAGCACGAACTTGCACAGCTCGGGAGAGCGCAACCAAAAAAAGTCGGGTTCGTAGTGACTCTCAACGCGATACTAGAGTAGATCGAAATCGCCCATGTCGTCCTTATAGCCATTGAGCGAGCGTAAAAGCCCCCGTTTCGTCAGGTGACTTGGTCGAAGCGGTGCATTCCCTGGCAAGTCCCATCGTCACCAGACCGAATCCCTCTGTTGCTCTTTTCCTGGCCTTGATGAATGGTGCTCGCTTCTCCTCTTCGACTTCTGGGGCAATCTCCGCGGGTGTCATCTGTGCTCGGCGGGCCTCTAGTTGGCGACGCCTTTCTGCTTCCCGCTCCTGCCGCCTAGCCCTCATCCGGCGAATACTCTTGCGATGGTGCTGTGTGCCTTAAGGATCGATGTTCTTCCCAATTGCTAGGGCAGGTCGATAGCTGGCCACGACCTCCGGAGGTACCTACCTAGTCCCTGGCCGGAACATCCCCCTATAGCTTGAGTCTAGAAGGCTTCCATTTTGGCCACTTGGGAGAGAAAAAAACGCAGCTTTATTATTGGTTGACACGTCAACGCAAAAAGAACAATTAAACACATGTAATCGTGCTCACACTAGACAGTGAAAGTGGAGGGTTTATAATTAGAGACTCCAGGTTGGAGGTGTCCGAAGCTCGGATGTCAGGGATGACAGCTCCGAAAGCACTCCGTAAGCACCGCCACTGCGGCCCGTCTGGCTGTGAACGGACCACAGAGCTTCATCGATTGGAGCGAAAAGGAAGAAAGGTTCCTCTTTCGCTTCTGGAAGCGGGCGACAGCTCATGTCGTGGACCCTGTTTCACACTGTGCTGACTCTGACATATTTTGAAATGGACCTATCGCTTACACTTAGCCCGCAGCGGAATGCAGTTGACAAGGTGAAAGCCATGGCAGACACGGAAAGTCTCTCATTCTCATACTCCTATCATGGATATTTGGTTAAGGCGTGTTCCTTATAATACCTCCCTTATACCGGTATATTGAACGGGACACCAATGTTTTCTCTCATTACAACCGGCCAGAGAGACACGGACCAGCGACAACCCGGATCGGGCAAGCCGATGGACTCGGGATATTCACATCTACTTGTACCTTGGGTCAAGAGTGCGGAAGGCTTCCTCGGTGTTTGCAGTATTAGTGCCTAAGGTACTTTGGTACATGAGATGATGGCACTTCGCAGCCAACATAAGATGTACTGTAGGAGGATCGCACGAACAGAGTCAGTGGTAATGAGACAGAAAGTTGCTTTGGAAGCCAATATGCAGCGAGACTGACGGCGTGGCGTCTGGATATATAAAATTTTTGTACAAGGAGCTCTGGTTAGCGATGCGCCATGGCTCCCGAATAAGGCCGCAGGAAGACAGCCCGGTCACTTTAATGCTTGCTGGACCAGTTTAGCCACTTGCGACAGAGAACCCGGCAACCGTGCGACAGCGATGCTCCCTGTTGGGCACAAGCTCTCCGCGGTGCCTGAAAGAAGTCTTCTAATAAATTGCCACGGAACCTCTGCTGTCAGCGTCAACTTTCGCATGTAAAACCACGAAACGCACAAACAAGATCTTAGCCGTCAGCTGCCCAGACATGCCCTAGCGCGCCTCTAGCCTGCTTCTAGCACCCGCAGAAGGCGCTGTTAATACGTGCTAACGCCAAGGTATGTACAGTTGGCTCCTGCCAGAAACTGAAGCGAAAGAGAGAACCAACATTGGATCAAAAGGTGGGAGGAAAGAAGTGGGAAGCAAGTGGGAGCCCCACCACCACGGCCATCCTCTTTTATCATCGTCGTCGCAACTCTTACTCAGATTCGCTTGCCCTCCAACCCCCCAAAATTGCTACCTTCGTTTGCTTCCTCGAATTTTGGACACTCTCCCATCACCAGCATCGATTTTCATCCGATGGCATCTCCAACTCCCCCTGGTGAGCTTCCTCGCTCCCAGGACGTCTCGAGTAAGTCTGTACCTTCCGGTCCTGCCGAGTCGCTGAGCTGCCCCGCCTCGACCTCACACTCAGCATTGTCGCCAAACTCTTGGGAGTGAACAATCGCTAACCAGACGTTTTTCTAAAGCTTCAAAGTCCCCTCAGAAGCCTGAAGAGGCGTCCGGCACCCAAAAAACGACGACCGAAGATATTCCTGGCGTTCGTTTCTCTTCCGCTGTTGAGGAGATCTCGCCCACCAAACCCGCCGTTGCCGAACCGTCGTCATCGAACCCAGAAGAGAGGGACCAGTCAAGCCCCTTCACAGAGGTCCACGCCGACCAGCTCAAAGCATTCACTAAGTCACTTCACGGTCGCCCTCTTCAGGAACTTCGTTTGAACAACTGCCAATTCGAACCCTTCTCGCTCCCGGCCTCCAGAGTATGTGCTCTTTGCCCCTCTTTTGCTATGCGGTTTGCGCTTGGCCGAGTTTCCGTATTGTGTAGTTGGTTCGACCTTCCACCACTCGTTCGCCTGGCGCCTTATTTTTGCCGCATAGTGTTTTATGCCATGGAAAAGAACCCTATATTCCTTGCCAACTCAAAGTTCTGCTACTAACGTTGACTGATGTCATCATAGGTTCCGTCGAATGAAGATGAATCCGGTCAGTCCACGAGGTTGCCCACACCCACCTCGGCCAACTTCCAATCCCCACACAGCAGCCCACGACTCTCTGCATTGGCGTCTCCTCCCCTCACTCCCGCAGGATCCGGTCAGGCTAGCACGGAACTGAAGCCCAGGGAAGGGCCGACAGTGAACGAACCCCCTATCATCACCCCTCAGCCGTCGTCTTCACATGAGAAGCCCTCGCCAGTTCCCGACGGGAGACCCAGTGCACCGCGAGCCGCCTCGGATCATGCGGTTCGTAGGGCTTCGTCAGCTGAGGAGCAGCACAAGTCTCATCGTCGGGGCATGTTTGGTGTTAAGCATGGATCGGTGCCCGCTTCTAGAGAGTCGAGCCCTTCTCGAAGCTCAGCGTCCAATTTCTACTCCAAGCCAGTCACACCTGGCGGCGATATTAATGATCCTTACGCCAAGGGCCGGCGGCCTGCGCCCGCACCGCACACCACCAAACATACAATTGATCCCAGATTCATCTTTTCTAGGAAGAAGAAGCATGGTTCTCCCCATGGATCTAAGTCAAACTTGAGCGAGAAGCGCGCATCTTCGATTTGGGGAAGTGCGAAGAATAGCACCGAAGAGCTTGCACACAAAGACAGCGCTGCTACCGGCATCGTCAACCCTAGCCATGGCTCAATGGCAGACTTGAAGCGTTTCTTCCGAAAGTCGGGACATCACCACCATCAAAAGAAGAGAGAATCCTCGCCAGCACCATCGATCAAGCCCGGAACCAAGACACCCCCAGCTTCCAGGTCCACTCAGCAGTTGCCATTTGGAGACGATCATGGGTTGTCCTCCAAGTACGGCAAGCTCGGCAAGTTCCTGGGATCTGGTGCCGGTGGCTCGGTTAGATTGATGAAGCGCAAGGATGACGGCACCGTGTTTGCTGTGAAAGAGTTCCGTGCAAGACATACTTACGAAACCGAGAAGGAGTACAACAAAAAGGTCACTGCCGAGTTCTGTGTCGGATCGACCCTTCACCACGGCAACATCATTGAGACGCTGGATATCCTTCAAGAAAAGGGACGGTGGTACGAAGTGATGGAATACGCGCCATTCGACCTCTTCGCGATTGTTATGACCGGTCGGATGTCTCGGGAAGAGATAACGTGTTGCTTCCTCCAGATCCTGAATGGCGTGACTTATCTGCACAGCGTGGGCCTTGCTCACCGTGACTTGAAGCTGGACAACGTGGTCGTGAGTGATAAGGGGATTATGAAGATTATAGACTTCGGCAGCGCGCATGTTTTCAAGTATCCCTTCGAGACCGGCACTGTTCCTGCCAAAGGTATGTTTGCACACTGATTGAGTTGGTGAGAGGTAATCGCTAACGATAACGATTCTCAGGCATTGTTGGTTCTGATCCTTACCTCGCACCCGAGGTTTACGATTCTAAGGAGTATGATGCGGTGGCCGTGGATATCTGGTCCCTGGCCATCATCTTCTGCTGCATGACTCTCCGCCGATTTCCTTGGAAGGTGCCGCGTATGACGGATAACTCATTCAAGTTATTTGCGGCAGAACCGACTCCGGGACATGATCCAAAGAAGCTGGTTGCGCCCTCCAAGTCGACCAACGATCTGACCACTACGCCTGCAAGGGATTTTTTGGCTGAGGATGAAGTGAAGCGCAAGTCTCAGCACGATAATCATGACCGCAAGGAGGACAAGGCTCCGCCCCAGGCCGGCGCTGCGACGGACTCCAAGGCACCTGCTGCAACTGGGGAGAAGAAGGAAGTCATCCGAGGCCCCTGGCGTATCCTGCGGCTCCTTCCAAGGGAGAGCAGACACATCGTTAGTAGGATGCTCGAGATCGACCCCAGGAAACGGGCTCGAATGGACGAAATCCTCCAGGAGCCATGGGTTGCCGATACGGTCATTTGCCAGCAATTCGACCACGGGGAGGTGGTCCCAGCTGAGGACCACACACACAACCTTGAACCGCCAGCGAACCAGCAGCAGGAGAAGAAGTAATGACTAGACGACTGGGCTCCACAGACAACCCCACAGCATTGTATGTTTCCATGGACGTATTGACGGGATTTGGCGTTTTGAGAGCGACTGCCGGGTATAAATTGGAGGCCTGGAGGGAAGCGTGTTATTTTACAGATTGACGGACATGACATCACTCAGCAGCGCATGATGATTGGCAACATAGAAGTTGGGTCAGCAATTGTAAAAGTCAGCGGTGTATAGTCACTTTAGGATATAAGTGCGAAAGTATTTGGTCAAACCAGCGATCGAGAGGAGGGAAAGAAGTTGAATTAAAAGGGTAATCTCAATCATTGGCCCCCCTTCAACGAGTAACATTCTACAGTGATAGGTAAGGTAAGTAGTAATCTGTACCTAGGTAGTCAACGGCATATTCGGCAACTCGGAAATCGATGCACGTGCTGTGATATGCCGGAGACGCAAAGCCGGGGTCTCGGAACCGGGGAAATCAAGCGCCGAAGGGGAGCTCGGTGGAAAAAATTGCTGGCCTTCTTCTGGAAGCTGTTGGAAGAAACGAGGTCCACCCCCGATTTGAACCACATTAAACAACAAAGCCGAACTATTCTCCTTGTCTGCTCTGTCTCTATTGCGAGTCTACGACTTTCCTCTCTTCGAACGATCTATAACTCATTCACAATGGTGCGTGCATTGTTGTCTTGCCTATGCCTCGAACGACTCCTGAGGGGATCGTTATCTCAAATGCTTCGTACTGTGTCCGTCGGCTTCTTACCCTCAGCAATTGTTTCGCTTGACAAGGGGTAAAGCTTGAAGGAAAGGATTGAAGCATGAAGGAGGCATTGGCTGTGAAACATCAGAGAGGTCATCAAGACTAACAACATGATTATGACAGGCCACCTCGATCAAGTCCATCCGAGCCCTCGCTCCCCTCCTGGACCGGGTCCTTGTCCAGCGCATCAAGGCCGAGACCAAGACCGCCAGCGGCATCTTTCTGCCCGAGTCGAGCGTCGAGAAGCTTAACGAGGCTAAGGTCCTGGCCGTTGGCCCCGGCGCCTTTGACAAGAAGGGCAACCGGCTACCCATGGGCGTTACCATCGGCGACCGCGTCCTGATCCCCCAATATGGCGGTTCTCCCGTCAAGGCCGGCGAGGAGGAGTACCAGCTCTTCCGCGACAGCGAGTGAGTAGTTGCCCATTATTTCGCGCTAAGTAGCAGCCGTACTGACAAGCATGATTTAGGATCCTGGCCAAGATCAATGAATAGGATACCCTTAATCCAACTGGAGCCAGCCTGTACCATACTGTACTATACCGAGAGCGGCAGATGTAGGAGACGGAACTCTGTTACGGAGACTGGAAGGAAGGGGAAGGGGGAGTTGGTGATTATAATGTAGGCGCAAGATGAAAGGCCAATCATGCAAGGAGCAAAATATCCGTGTCTGTATATGTGTGTGTAAAGCTTAAAGAGGAGGCTGTTCCCATATTGGTCGCGCAACAAGTCAGAATCAAATCTCCACTCTTGCCCTTTCAACTCAGATAAGACAACTCGTGTCACTACGTGAAAGGTTGACGGAGGTGGAAAGGGAACAATAGAGTAAGCGGGCGTGAGATTATTGTGCCTTGCATAGTCGCCGGAGGGGTGGATGAGCGGCTGTCGTGCAGGAGCAGAATCAATTGGATCCCGGTTGGCCTGGACCGCAGGTCGTCATGATGGGCTGCTGAAGTGCCGATGGGCAATGACCTGAAGGTCAAAAAGAAAGCCAGGGTTGTTTCCAGGTGGTCTCACGAGCTTGACCAGTCCATGAAATACTTTGTTAGACGTTGCCAGAGCCCGAATCCTTCTGATCGAGGCCCGCGATATTGGAATTGTTGAGTTGCTCGTAGTAGGATCGCTTGGCTCAAGGGGTGATGCACGGATGGGACCAGTAGATGTGTGTTTACAGAGTCCACATCTTGTTAGCCTGATCTTGGAACTCCAGCTTCAAGAGTGAGGGATGGGATGAGAGGATGGATTTTAGGGCCCCTTGTATTAAACCGGGGGAAGAGGATCGACAGGACCCACCCTTGTCGCCAATCCTGTCGCTGTTTCTTGAGCGTTGTTTCCAGGATGAGACTAGTAGGCTGTTTGGCTGGACTGGAAACTAACATCCACGGATGTCCTTGGCAGAGAGGTACCTAGCTGTAGGAACCAGCTATGGGTGGCTTGAGTAAGACCTCCATATGGTATCCTTAGGATGCAGTTCTCGGCTTGGTACTAATGGAAATTGAGGTATCCCCACCTCAGCGCTTGACACAGGTGCAAGCTTTCCTCTTTGCACGCACATACATTGATTTACCTTGCACTTTTAACTCGGTTTCATCTTGATCGTCTTGGCATTCAGCAACTGTCCCTCCTCCCCCAAATGATGCGCCACATGGATCATGGCCATGGCCGTAGGCCCCCTGGCGAGCCTGTTTGACGGGCCCGGCGGCTGTTCCGTTTGATTGCGGCTGTGGAGGGCCAGAGAGAAACCACTTCTACCCTCGCTCTGGATAAAAGATGAGTCCAGGGGCAAAGCCACTGTTTGAGATGCTGGGGGCGTTTGTCGTCTGTGGGTCTAGGAACAGGAAGGACGCACGCGTGTAACTCGACAAGCTTGTCCGCTGGCCATGCTCTGAACCTAGAATGTGGGTTATTGGTTGAGGCCTGGAGGATCTGATCTGCGCTGAGCTGATCTGAGCTGAGCTGAGCTTGTTGGGCCTGGTCTTGAGCTGGTGAACGAGGGTATATCAAGGTACGATGACCCCGAGTTCTGTGATGCCCTCTCTTCTCTCGTCACCTCCATTCTTCCTCAATCTGGTGCAGAAAAGCTGTTTCTTTGCTCTGTTTCTTTGATTCATTCATTTCTTCCTTCATTTCATGGTCACTCCTTTTACTGCCGTTTTCAAGGCATACACGCTCTCTAGCTACAACAGCGAACAGCGACCTCTGCCCCAGCGGCTTTAGCAGAAACTGGTCTTTCTGCTTGTTTATATCTTGTGTTTCTTGAAACAGCTTCTTTTCGAACCCTTCCTTCGCCATGAAGTTTCTTGCTACGGTTCTTGGCCTCGCCTCTGCTGCGAGCGCCCATACCCTCTTCACCACCCTTTTCATTGATGGCGAGAACCAGGGTGACGGAACCTGTGTTCGTCAGCCCAAGGACCATTCAACTGCCAACAGTCCCATCTACCCTGTGACTGGCGATGTCATGGCTTGCGGTACGTAACGCTACCACCCTTTGGTTGCGTTTGTGTAAGTGTAAGTGGCATGAGACCAGTTACTGACTGGGAGCATTACAGGCCGTGATGGTGACAAGGCCGTCAAGTTCATCTGCCCTGCCCCCGGCGGTGCTCAGTTGACATTCCAGTTCCGCGAGTCTCCCTCCTACTCTAAGCCCGGTGCTATCGCCGAGGGCCACAAGGGCCCTTGCTCTGTCTATATCAAGAAGGTCGAGGACATGTACGCCAACTCTGCCGCCGGCGACGGCTGGTTCAAGATCTGGGAGGATGGCTACGACGTCGAGGAGGGCACCTGGTGTGTCGACCGCCTCCGAGCCAACAGCGGTCTCCTATCTGTTGACCTGCCCACCGGCCTGCCCTCGGGTTACTACCTCGTTCGCCCTGAGGTTCTTGCCCTGCACAACGCCCCTAACGGCGACCCTCAGTTCTACCAGAGCTGTGCTCAGATCTTCATTGAGAACGGCCCCGAGGGTCCTCTTGAGATCCCCAAGAAGTACGAGGTCAGTATTCCTGGCTACGTCGATAAGGACACTCCCGGCCTTACATTCAACATCTACGAGAAGCCCCTCGGCGAGTACCCCATCCCTGGCCCCGATATCTGGACCCCTAGCGCCGAGGAGACCAGCACCAAGCAGACTCAGAAGGACGGTATCGTCCCCAAGGACTGCCTGGCCAAGAACGCAAACTGGTGCGGCAAGCCCATCGCCAAGTACTCAGGTCAGGAGAAGTGCTGGGCCGCGGCCAAGGAGTGCTGGAACCAAGGCGAGGCTTGCTGGGGCAGCGTCCCTCCCTCCGGCGGCTCTGGTTGCAAGACCTGGAACAACTTCTGCACTGAGATGAACAACGCCTGCAAGTCTGGAAACTACGAGGGCCCTCCTAAGTTCACTGGCGAGGAGATCTTTGCCAAGGTCCCCGGCGCTATCCCAGCGCCCTATGGCGACTTTGAGGGCACTGATTTGGATAAGGATGGCAAAAACTCCAACTCCAACGACAAGACTTCCACCAGCAAGGCTGCTGCTCCTACTAAGACCACCAAGGCTAGCGTCCCCAAAGCCGAGGACACCGAGGCCGTCGAGAAAACCAAGGGCGTCTACCCCGATTACAAGGACACGCCCGTCGAATCCTTCCCCGAGCCAACCAGCACCCACGCCGCCAAGCCCGAGCAGACCTCGATCGTGCCGAACAAGGAGGAGGGTTCCAGCCTCAAGGTATCACAGGACGGTCGCTGCGGCGGCGAGACGCGCCAGACATGTGAGGGCAGCTTGTTTGGCGACTGCTGCTCCAGGAAGGGCCGCTGTGGCCGTAAGAGCCGACACTGCGAGTGCGGTTGCCAGAACGCCTTTGGTGTCTGCGGACAGTAAGATGGGCTAGCAGCGTATGTAAAGGTGGGGGGTTGGGTAGGAAAATATGGTTAAGCTAGGCTGGTGTTTGGAACATTTTTCACTTCGTCATGTACGTTTGGATGGATGAATGGTTTTGGACGGACGAGATCTGGAGCTGAGGAAGATTGGCTGGATCGGTCATGTACAACAAACAAAACTTAGGAGAATACACGAGCGATCAAACAAAGTGTGATTTGACTTGCTGCCAACATGTTTGTTCCAACCTCGAACTCATTCATCTATTTGAAGAGATGAGATTCCGCCTTGTGTCAGTTGGCAAAGAATGTTTAGTTGGGCATGAATATTGAAGGATGATGAGACACGGAAACGTGAAACTATCGCTATTATGCGCCCCCCATCAAAAAGTCCATCAGCTAGGGGCACCCAAAGGTCAGATCAACAGCCGAGAGACTGATCAAATCTTGTTACTCAGGTGTATACTAAGTGATACCATCTTAACAACCTCGTTGATAACACTTTATCTTGAAGTGGCCTGCCACAACCCTCTAATGAAAGAATTACGTGCCATGCGTGGCGAGGCAAAACGTAACATGTGTGGCTGTGATAAGTTACTGGACAGAATCTGAAAATGTAGTGAGATGACGTCGAGAGTCTCAGGGGGGAAATAAAGGCCCCAAGAATCCCTTGGTTGGCAAATTTGTAGGGAAATTTGTAGGGGCGACGTTTTGTGCAACGGTCCCGTCCCGTGGCTTCAAAGGAGACGCCACAACGTTGATGCTGCTGTGGTACCATAGAGTTAGGTTGGTTGTAGTTTCGAATTGACACCAGCATCACGAGTTTTCGTTTGACACCTTGAATGCGTAGTTTAAGGCACCTTTTCCTTCTGTAATCCGAGGTTCTTGGACCATATTTGAGATTCTGTTTTTGAGTCCCTTATTGAAGGCTGTCAAGGAATAGAGAAGAGTAGTGCCTTGAAGACGTACCTACCTAGGTACCTAGGTGATACTTAGGATTCGGTGGTATCGATATCTAGGTACCTTAGCTGATGAAGGATGGATATCTTACACACAGTTCATGTTACACGTCTTACTTCTCCTGCCATGCTTTTAGCGGTAGCCATATACGGACTTTACATGTTGCTGTCTTTTACGTCTGCCTGCTCTACACTCATAGCTGGCGCCTTATTTTCCAGGGCTCCCATATTTCATTAGTTCCATGATGATGATGATAACGATGATGCCTGACACGTAAACTCGGTCGCCCACATCCAGCTGGCCCAGCTGGCTCACAGTGCTGCTTCTCCACTGAAACAGCCCCGGCAAAAACCAGCTTTCAGCGCTGTTACAGCCTAAAGCCAATCGGCACCTCAGCCACGCACTAATTACACCTATGCCTGCACCTGCAACGTGCCTTTCTCCTGCCTCGACCTGGGTTCCATTTGCTGTCTCTAACCTTGTCCCGCGGCCAAACTTCCTCTCCATCTTCAAACCTCGACGACCACCGACCGAACCCGCCCTCGCTTCTTATTCCTCCTTCGCCTCCTCCGCTGCCGTCAGTCTCGTCGCCATCGTCGCCTCGTTCGCCCATAGCTGCTTCTGCTACCCTCCGTCATCATGTCGAGTAATCGCAACTATGATTTCCTGGTACGATATCCACGTTTCCCCCACCGCCCGCACGCCCGCCCCCTGCGTCCCTGGTTTGGTCATCTCGAACCAACCCCCGACGACCATGTGAACTTTGCAACAACTCCGGGGTCGCTGGCACTGGGTGCACGCGATGGCTGTGTCTGTGGAAATGGCTCACGCTGACCTTGTGCTCCAATGTAGATTAAGCTGCTCCTGATAGGCGACTCCGGCGTCGGCAAGTCATGCTGTCTGCTGCGGTTCAGCGAAGATTCCTTCACCCCGTCCTTCATCACCACCATCGGTATCGATTTCAAGATCAGGACCATTGAGCTCGATGGAAAGCGCGTAAAGCTGCAGATCTGGGATACCGCTGGCCAGGAGCGCTTCCGCACTATCACCACCGCCTACTACCGCGGTGCCATGGGCATTCTCCTGGTGTACGACGTCACCGACGAACGCTCCTTCAACAGTACGTCTCTCTGTCATTTTCGCCTCGATTCAATCTCTCGCTGCCTGCCGACGATTCTCTGTCACCACTATTTCGTCATCGTTCGCCCGCCTTTTCCTCATTAGCCTAACAAACACCGACGCTTCCCATCCACCCGCGACAATGAAAACGCTGACACAGTGTCTAACCCCCTTGCAGACATCCGTACCTGGTTCCAAAACGTCGAGCAACACGCTACCGAGGGCGTTAACAAGATCCTAATCGGCAACAAGTGCGACTGGGAGGAGAAACGCGTCGTCTCCACCGAGCAGGGTCAAGCCCTCGCCGACGAGCTCGGTATCCCCTTCCTCGAGGTGTCGGCCAAGAGCAACATCAACATCGACAAGGCCTTCTACAGCCTAGCCGCCGACATCAAGAAGCGACTTATCGACAACTCTAAGAATGACCAACCCTTGGCGAGCGGCGTCAACGTCGGCGATAAGAACGAAGGCGGTGGTAGCAAGTGCTGCTAAACTGAATACCCCGAGGAGTCCGTATCTATCATTTCTCCGTTTGCCGTCCTTTATTTATTAAGCTTATAACTTTGTAAACTCGGCACGTTGTGTACGGGTCAGCGTGCCTGTGAGAGTTGGAGAGTTCACGAGAGAGTGGGAAGCGAACTTTGCGTGTGGGAGGATTGAAGGAACCGCAAGCGAGGCATGGATGGCAGTGAGTTGAGCAGGGCGGCAATCTCAGTCACGATGAAAGAGGAATCGCGACATTGCGGAAGGTTTTGGTCATGTCTCATTCTCCCCCGAACGACCTTCCATCCCATCTTAGAGAGCAAATCCGGTCTGGAGTTTCGGTTTTTTGATCTGGGTCTAATATACATTGCTTTCGTTACGTGCCTGTTCGCGGTTTGATATCGAAGTCGTTGGTTGATTACAGAGACATTGCACAGAGGCAGCAGAAGGCAAGAAAGCTGCAACGTGAGGGAGGCTACTTGGCGTATGGCCGCAAAGAAGAAAGAGGCATTAGGCGGAGTAGTGCGCCCGTTTGATCCTTCACTTTTGGCTATCCGTTCTACCATGTACAATCGCTAAAATTCAAGATATGATGCCGTTAAAATGGCTCGGCTGTGACCCTTATCCCCCTTATCTACTTCGAGTGTGCGCTGGTTCCAGCTGCGAACGAACCGCCAGGCAACATCGGGGGCTCGGCAGATAAGGACAAAGCGGGTCTCAAGCTTGTGACGGAAGCACAGGTCGTCACGGAGAGCCACCCGGGTGCTGTCCTTGGTAAGCATGTCCTGATCCTCCTTAAGAGCGCGGCCGAGATGGTACGGAAAGCCGACGGCCCAGGGGTGATTTCGCTCATGCCCGTCCTTGTCAATCAGCGCCTTGAGCTGCGCAGCCGAGATCGACGGATGCTGCAGCTGCAGCAACACGGCAGCCGGTCGGACGGTGAAGCCGGAGCGCCGGACGATGACGTCCATGAGGCGCTGCCAGGGCCATTTGCCTTTGACGCGGGACCGACGGTAGTCGAGAGTGCCCGGGTACGAGCCCGGGGCTAGGGTGAAGGCGGCGAGCTCGTCGGCGAGGTTGCCGTCGCCGCGCATCGAGGAAGGGACTTCGCTTGTCCAGAGGCCGGTGGAGGAGTGCAACTTGATCTGGGCGAGGCGGAGGAGGCGTGCGAGTTTGGCCTGGTAGAGTTCGGCGGCGGAGCTGGAGGAGAAGGATATACGGTATGTGCCGAGGGGTTCCAGAGTCCAAGGGTCGCGTTCCTGTTGGACTAGTCTTTGTGTGAGCTTCTTCTGGATAGGTGAAGATTGAGGCTGGAGAACGTACCATCGTTGACAACGTTGCTCCAGCCGGAAAGGTCTCTTGGTGCAAGACGCTGGAAGTCGCTGGAGCGCAGTGATGTAGGGAGACCCTCGACGATGAGCATGTGGTTCACCCGGTTGTCGGGCTTGTGAAAAGACCGGACTGCTTGCTTGCGGCTCAGCTCTTCAACCGGGTTGAGCTTCAGAGTCGACTGGGGCACCTGAGGCGTCCTCCATTGGGCGAACTCATCGGCGACATCTGGACCATCGGCCGGAGAAGACTTTCCAGGGATCGTCCATCGCGGGTCCTTGGTGTTGGCGGAAGAGAGGAATCTAGCTCGGGCGGCGAGGATCGCCTTGGCGTTGGGGAGCCATCTGGGGCGGGTCATCCAGGCGGCGGGATGTGGAAAAACATGGGATTCCCTGGGCCTAAGGGAATTGAGCGCGCTGTGGTGGGTGGACGTGAGTTGAAAGGGAAGTTCGAAAGATGGAATTTGAAGTTGGACGAAGCTCGTTTCTTCGCGACGAGGATTCGGCCGATATCCGGAACAGTTTAGCGGCGGGTATGAAATAGACCCTGGGGGAAAAGTATCCTGCAAGGATTCATGATCCCAAGGATGATGGAAAACTATGAATGTTTGGCTCGGCGCTCGATTATTTTGGATTATACCTAAATCTTACTAGTAACAAGTATTTAACTAATATTTAAATTTCGCAAATGGCCTCAACAGGCTTGTAAATGATATTTCTGATTTCTTTCTGCAGATACAGCATAGTTGTTTGATAGTCAAACAATGTCAAGAGCTTCATATGTGTCCCTTCTAACCGAACAAGTATATTTCTGATGATTTGTTCATACTTAGAAAGGTGTTCATCTTGAACAGTAAGGTTGGTTGAGTCATGAAGCTGCTGTTGCTGCATATCGTGATATGATGCAACTGAGAAGTTTACTGGACTTATAGACTCGTGGTAGCCAGCCTTCAGAACATCTGGGCACTACCTTATCTTACTTACTAAGTAGTCTCGAGATTTTGTGACTCAGACTCTCATTCTCGCTTCCTTAGAGAAATCTTCACTGGCTGGGCCCTGATCGTAATGGGAGTGTGGGGCATAAAAGAGACCTTGCCTCTCTGATATATTTTTTTGGCTGTATTTAATAATACCCGTAGGTAGATCAAGGCAGCCCAGTAGAGAGAAAAACATAACAATTAATATAATAGAGGGCATTATGCCTAATGCTATAAATCTAGTAAACTTCCTAGTTGTATCGCATCAGCAGCAGCAGCTTCATGACTCAACCAACCTTACTGTTCAAAGTGATCACCTTTCTAATTGAATTGTACAGATAAAATGGCCTAGTTACCACCTCCCTTCTCGCACCTGCCTCCCACACTACCTAACGTTACCTAACAAAACAATTCCTTCCTTCCTACCTCCCGCACGAACAACCCAATTCCTTCTTCCTCCCGTACCAACAAAACAATAAAACAATTCCTTCCAACGAGAAGCAGTCGGCTTTTCTTCTTTTCTTTAGAACCACGAGATCGCCATCTCTCTCTGCTATTTCCGCGTTAACTTTTGAGTCCAGGGGCCTTTTCCCGTCCACCCCAAGAGTCCTAGTGGAACCACTTTCATCCTTTCTCATCGAATTTTCATCTTTTGTGTCGCCCGTCATGCTTGCAAAAACCATCGACGCAAAAGTCCGGCCTCTGGCCAATACAAGCCTCGAAAAGTCAAGCCTGCTCGGTGCCGCACGCATTTATATGAGCAAGGACTCCCTGCTCTCTTTGAACGGTAACCTCGAGAACGGGAAACACTGTCTTGTTACAAGGCTTGAGAGCAACAACGCTGCCCACGACGCTAAGGAGAATGGCCCTCAAGAAGAGATTCAGCGAGAAGCCTCCCTATGGATTCTGCCGGAGAAGAACCTGAGCCCCAATGTGGTCATGATGACCAGGGCATTCCAGGATGCGACGGGCTTCAAGATTGGCGACCTGGTCCGCATTTCACTTGCGGGAACAACGTCTGATGCAGAGGAGGTGGTTGTCCAGGATGTGACAGAAAGGACGGAGAAAACCGCGAGTGACTTCGATAAAATGGTCAAGTATGAGAAGGAGACCAAGTATCCTGTTTTGTGGGAGGTACCTCTCGCTCCCGTTCTCGGTACGTTGGGATTCCAGAATCTGCCACCCTTCCGAATCATAGTCAATAGTCTAACTCGTTTCATCCAGATCGTGCTGAGCAAGTCTTTCCGGGCATGGTGCTGGAAGCCAGCATTGCCAACAAACTGCGACGGAGCTTCAAGGTCATATCGGTCAATTCTCAAACCAACAGCCTAGCACGTTTCAATCGTACCTCATCAGTCATCCGCATTGCTGATGCGAACGAGACTACTACAAAAGTCAACGGGCAGACAGGCGGCGATCTCGTCGTGACAGGTGTTCCCGGTATGGCAGCCCAAATAGAAATTCTGAACGGCTTCCTTGATGGTTTCACTCGTCCACTCTATGTCAAGGGTGAGCAGGAATCATGCGGCTTGGTCATTCATGGCGGTCCTGGTACCGGCAAGACCTTTATTCTAAAGCGCGTTGCGGAGACGAAATGGGGCAGGGTGCATTGGATCAAGCCCTCTGACAAGATTGCTACCATCAGAGAGACATTCAAGCTTGCCGAGACTCAACAACCAAGCATGGTCCTCATCGATGAGCTCGACGCCTTGATTAACAAGGACCGGTCTAACCGCGACACCGTCATCGATCTCATCTGCGAGGAGTTAGATGGGTTCTCTGCCGTCGCTACATCCGGCAGAACGATGCCCCAGGTGGTGGTGATCGCGGCCTGCTTCGACTATTTTACCGATATCCCAGCCAAGCTCCAAAAAGCATCGCGATTCTCAGAGAACATCGCGCTCCCTATTCCCCGAACATCGGAGCGCCTTGAAATCCTCACCTCCTTCGACCCGCCTATTAGATCCGACGAGAAAGAGCAGCTCCTGCTAGACCTCGCCCAAAGGACATATGCCTACAGTCCCCAGGATCTAAAAAAGCTTGTGTCAAATGCAAGCCGCTGCCTTGGTCGCCGACTACGGATGGCTGGTGTTGATCCTGGGGTAGAACAAGAGCATTTCCTCGAAAAAGCAGATCTAGATCAGGCAAAGCGGATGACTCGGGCGACAGCCATGCGTGATGTGAATCTCAATCCTCCAACCATTCAATGGCGAGATGTTGGTGGTCAAGACATCCTGAAGAAGGTGCTAAACCGGATGATCAGGTATACCAAGGTTAGATGTCCAGAAGCCTTTGCGATTCTATGACTGACTGACCCTTCATTCTTAGAATCCGGAACGTTTTATTATTCCTCCGCCAAAGGGCCTCCTCCTCTACGGTCCCCCAGGTTGTTCCAAGACTCTGTCCGCCCAAGCTGCTGCAACCGAGTCCGGCTTTAACTTTTTTTCTGTCAAGGCCGCTGAGCTCCTCAACATGTACGTGGGCGAGACTGAACGTGCCGTCCGAAACCTTTTCGAGCGTGCCCGCAACGCCTCCCCATCTATTATCTTCTTCGATGAGATCGACTCCATTGGCGCTCAACGCACAGGCGGCGGCTCCACTAGTCGCAGCACCGGCGGCGTAAACATGCTCACTGCCCTCCTCACCGAGATGGATGGCTTCGAGATTCTTTCCGGCGTCATCGTGCTTGCGGCCACCAACCGGCCGGACGCTATGGACCCTTCTCTGATACGGCCCGGACGCTTCGATCAGGTCCTGTACGTCGGACCGCCCGATGGACCTGCTCGAGAGGCTATCTTCAAGGTCCATCTACGCGGTCTGCCTCTGGCCTCTGACGTCGACGTTTCAGAGCTTTCGCGTCTTGCAGAAGGCTGCTCTGGTGCTGAGATCAGGGGCGTCTGCCATGAGACGTGTGTGGAGGTGCAGGAGCGATACGACGAGGGCGAGATGGCAAACAAGTTCGAGTTGAGTATGGCGGACCTGACTACTGTGCTGGACAGGACACCACGGAATATCACGAAGCAGATGATCGATGGGTATGAGAAGTGGTCCAAGCAGTTCAAGAAGGCGTAGGGGAATGGGTTGTTTTGGTTCACCCGACTTCAGAGAATCAATGGGTATGAGTGGTGAAAGCAGTTCAAGAAGGCTGGTACGAATAGATAGTTAGATCGATGAAGCATGGCTATAGACAAAAGTTGTTGTTTTGTTTTCATCTAAACAGGTCGTTTCATTCCATCATGACGAATGACCTGGGATCGGCACCAGACCCCAACTCACGCCCTCTTTTCCCGAGAGGCGAAGTACTCATATATGTACGATACACGACAAACCCCATCTTCCTCTCCACGGCTGCTCCTCACTGGCAGGCCGCTTGTTTAGTCTCCTTTCGCGATCCTGCCAATCTCATGACGCAAAGTCCATTTCCTTTCCACGCCGTGCCATGCCGCCGCTTCTCGACGACTCTATCACCCAGAAGGGGGCCAAATCTTGATCTAGACACAGTCGCCATTAGACCACACCAAGCACTGCTAGTTCACCAACACACCTGGTTGAGAGGTGTATGGGAAAAAGCAAATTGTAGGAAACCAAGAATATAGTGACGAGAAGCCACAACAATTCAAACACAACGCCGATCCTCTCCACCTAACCCCCCTTAAACAGCCGTCCTTGCCAAATGTAATTGTGTGGGAACGAGGCTCAAGTCCACGTCCCTTATTCTTGTAGTAAACCAACCCCCCTCCCCCCCAAAAAGGACCAATTACCGGTACGCCGTCGCCGAAAGAAGTAGAGTACGTATAATGTTTACGACTCTTCGTTGGATCCTGGGCCGCTGCCTGTCCGCAGAGCGGGGGAGAGGCTGATGGCGATCTTCTTTGGACCTCCGCTGGGAGAGCCGGCAGTGAAGCTCTTGCGTCTTCGGAGAGAGCCGTGAGAGTTGCCCGACCCAGCAGCGACAGAGCCACTGCTGTTGCGTCGCTTGTTGTGCAATAGCTTACCGAGCTCGTCTTCGTCCTCATCCTCTTCGCGTCGGCGTTTCTCCGATAGTCGTTCAGGTGGCGGCACAGCCCCAAGACTCGAGTCGATTGGAGAACCCATGGCGTCTGATGCTACGTCGCTCTGATGACTCTCCGATGCTGTCTCCGGATCGACGTTTTCGTCAGTCTCCTCATCGGAGGCGTAATCCACAAGAAGCTTTGAGGTAGTAGATCCGTTCGTAGACGGCGTCTTCTCTGCCCCTTTGCCTCGTGAATCATCCTCGTCTTCTGGATCAGACGTTGCCCAGTACTCCTCCTGTGCCTGGTCGACATGGATTTGTTCCACCAATCTTGCATTAGGGTGCGGTCTCCTGCCCATCTCATCCTCGGCTTCTAGGAAATAGTCCACATTTGATGTGTAACCCTGTGTATCGTCATATCGAAGGATGATGTCACGAAATGTGGGCATGTGGCTCAAACTCATTAGTTGTTCTCGGTAGTTGACCACGAGGTGCTTGATCAGGTCCTTTAAGCTCTCCTTCTTGATGTATTCGAAAAACTCAAGCGATGCAGAACCCAGGAGATTATCCCTGGATATGGTCTCCATAAGCACCTCGAGGATCGGCCCCAGAATTTGCTTTTCTGTCAAATGCTTGACGTAAAATTCATCTTGAAGTCCAATCAAAGATCGGAAGAAGCGAATAGCAACTGGCACTGATTAGTACATTTCAGGCAACAAAGACCACAATCGCTTACCTAGTCGCAAATACTTCTCAGGGCAGCTGAGAAGCTGAGCAACTCGCTTAGCAATGTCGTTTGACATGACGTAAAACTTGCATCGCAGGTTGTGCTGGCGAATAAAGAAGCAGAGAATCTCTATCAGATACGTAAACATGGACGCTTGCTGCACCGGGAAGTTCATGTCCGTCCGCTTCTCTAGGTCGAGCAACGGCTTGAAGAGTCTTGGGGCGGATCGCTCGTAGAATCGATGCAAGAACACATCCTGCTGGGGATCAATGCCCCTTTGAGGAGGTTGTGTTCTCCCGCCAAACTCACTATTAGCCTTTGCGAAACTCTCTGCGTTTTGCATTTGTGCTGGGCCGGGATCCAAGAGGACTTTGAGGGCTTCTGATATTTGAGATTTGACACCAAGATCAACTTCCACCAAAAGGAGGTCAATAAGGGAATCTGTCAAGGGCGCTTGGTTCTCGTGCATTTGTCGATATAGCGTCTGGCGAATCATCTGTGGGTCGTGGTCGATGATAGAGATGAGGATATCCGTAGCACCGACCCTAACTCCAACATCATGGTGTCGCAACCCGAAATGGATGACCTGCAGCAGTCCGTGGGCGATGAAATTGTTGTACAGTGTTTGGCGAGCTGGTGGCTGGATGTTCTTCGCAATAGCACAACACTGTTGGATGAAGAGGACTGCCTCTTTCTTCCTCTTCTGGTCGCTATTCGTTGAGCTGAAAATGCCGAATAGTTCGCTGAGGAAAGCTGCATTCGCTTGCAGGTGCTGAACAATATCGACTTGGTTGAAAAAGATAAGGGAGTTGAGGACGGAGAAGGTGGGGTCGTCGAGTATGCGTGCAAGGACGACATCCTTGAGATACTGTAACCGATATGTCTGATGGATCTTCTTGCGGGTCTGCTCATCCTCAATCGGTACCACTTCTTTGTATCGGCCTTGGTTGCCGAGCCAGTGACGATGATTCGCCTTGTGGCTAGGGAAGTCTGGGTCGTACTCGAGGGCGCCAACGACACCCAACACACATTCGTCCGATACAGCATGCTCAATGATGGAAGTGTCGTTGAGAAGAATGACGGTTTTCATGATATTACAGAGTCGATGCAAGTCTTGGAGGCTCTCGAGATCTTCAGCCATTTCAACCAAAGGAATTAGCTTGCCGATATAATCCTCGGCCATGATTGCTTTCGCAAGCGCATCACGGCCATTGGCTGTAGTGCTCATCATTCGCATGGTCGATTCAATCTCGCCGAGGTTTCCCAGTTCGGCGTTAGGCAGGTTTATAGCGGGCGGAACGTCGATAGCGAGGTCGTCGGAGAGGCCATCGTCTAGACATTTGGTATCAGCAAAGTAGTCCTCCTCAGATGAGGAGTAGGTCCGCATACCGGCGCCAGCAAGGTTGTTGTGAAAGGTCTGCTGAACGCTGCTAACGAATCGCCTAGACAAAGTTAGCGATTACGATCTCATGATTGAATGATCAGACAAACCAAATCATAGCACATCCCTCAGCTTCTTGGAAGCTGAGAGCCATATCCACGCCATTGCTGGGCTCCTGCCACACAATGAGGGTATCTACGAATCAGGTCAGACATATGACGTCTTCAAGGCGCAAATCAAGCATAATGACATGCCTTGTTGCTTTTGAAATCCATCTTCCTTCTGAATCTTGGTCTCTAATAGGAGGCGGTCGGGATGGTCTTCTGATTCAACGATGACGCGCGGATCCTTGCGACCATCGTCAAGCTAGAAAGCGCTCAAGTTAGCCACGAGTTTCGGGCACTAAAGAGACGACAAGATTGATCAATGAAAATAAAAAGAACGTACAGTCTCGAAGCTCGCGCTGCAGAAGCCGGTGCCCCGGTCGAACCAGTCATTGTTGCGGAGCTCGTAGACCTTGACGCGCTTCTTATCGGTGGACTGATGAGGCACGGGCTGTGCCATCATCAAAGATTCGGGCTCTCCCTCGGCAGTGAGGTTCGTGTACGCAGCCAGATCGGGGGCAAGTTCAAGGTGCTGTTGCAGGGACAGCTCCGATGGTTCGTTGTGACTCAAGATCGTAAGCGCCGCCACGGTTTCTCACGGTGCGCGCAGACACGGCGCGACAGTCGTTTGTCAGGAGATCCTAAGGAAGCGTCTTGCGCTAAGACCCAGTAATCGATTCCTGTAACGTAGAGCGAGCGACGGCCGTCAATTCGCCATGCAAGAAGGGAGGTTGAGGAAGAGACGGCGAAAATCGGCGGATCGGGGGGGTTTGGACGATGGGCGACACGCCACGGAGAGACGAGCGGCGGGAAAGAGAGCGACGCCAGCGACGGAAGGAAAGCGCGAGGACCAGGTGACGACGACGGCGACAAAGCGTATCAAATTTCCGGAGGCGGCAAGCGAAAGCCGGAGGGAAAATGCGGGCGATTTGGCGATCGGTCTCCGATTTATGTGAGGACTTTTGAGGCTGTCGAGGATTGCGGATGAGGTGGGCAATGCGCGTGACCAGGCTGCCAGATGGTGTTGGGTTTCCTTTCGGGGGAGGGGGGGGGCCTTTTCCTTACCAAGGTGAAAAGCTCTTTGCAGGCTCAAGCCACACGAGGTGAGGCTGCTGCCAGTCTTTCGTCCAATGAAATCCCGGACAGGCAGATATCTCTCACGTGACTAAGACTTACCTTTTGCCACCTGACGCGGGATGAGGCTTGACCCCTTGATTGATAGCCACCGGACCTCCTCCAAAAAGAAATAATGGCCCCATTCGATGCTAGCGGTTCTGCTCCAGTTTCTCCAATTGCAGGACCCCTGTCCTGTCCTCCATATCAATGTACGTAGTCTACGGAGCTATCGTCATGCAATGTGTCGACAGCAATTGTCGATAAGCGAGGGTGAGGAAACAATCCCGAAGTCATGGCAACAGACATTGCTGCATTGTATTTGCGGCCAGCCATTGACTTTCCGGGTCGGCCCTTGTAATGAGGGAAGCATCGCACTGAGTTTCTTTATACATGCAGCCGACGTCTGCAACTCTTTGTCGTGTCGATGGGTTTGCCATTTCCATCTTCTCACGGATATCACACAATCTACGAGCCAGTCACATTCGTCTATTGGCTAGAGACAACCTCAATTGGGAGACTACGTCGTTTATTAAACATACGAAGTTTTACAACTCAACCTTTACAATCAATGGGTCCTGTGTGGGGGTTATTGGGCTCAGCATTTTGAGTTGGATCATGACGCTGCCCTGCAGGCATGCGCCGGCGAATTTGGAGTCAGGGTCATCGTTGACATTGTTACCTGGGCAGAGATGGCTTGTTTTCCACGTGCTAGCTCATTGTAAGTACACTCAATCTGTAACACTCGGCTGTCTTGGTGCTCCGATCCAATGGCCAAGATCTTGGCGAAATTCATCATTCGGTTGCTTGTGTAAGACAAACAACATTATATAGGAGGATGAGTGAACGATGGCGCCATAAGGTGTTGTGCTTGGTTCGGGGACCTGAAAGATTTTACGGGGGGGAAAAACGGACATTACTTGATGTTACCTCACCTTACTTCCGATGAGTGCTACTGCTTGGAAAACCAGCTATTTACAGCATCGTATGGGTATCATCAGCTAGTTATTAACCAGCAACCACGGCTATGCAGCCGTTGGGTAACTGTCTTGGTTATGTCAACAGGGGCGGCAGCTGATCTACCAAGAGGTATTGCCATTGGTCTGTCGGCAGTCGAGAACTCCCGAACGTTTACGGCCGCTATTTTCGACTCGTTCATGGGTTGTGATATCGTGGTCTCAATAGTCGCTGCCCCACGTGATGAATAGAAGAGCCCAGACATGAAGGCCGACAGGTCTGGCTTATCTTCTCTTCTCGCGATTGCGTTAAGGTGCAACAGGATAGCCAAGGCGTGACCGATGACCACGAGTGAGCCACCACGTAGGGCTATTGTTTGCTAACGGCCTGGGAGGAAGTCAAAGCCATATCGACAAGCCATGAGGAGGCATGGCAGCGATGGCTCGGCGAGGCCGGTTGACGAAAAAGGAGCACAGGACGAACCAAGACCTCGATGGACCAGCCACAGGGTTATTCGTGTGGTCTCCTGTGTTGTGTGGGTCAAAGCTGGCTTGAAGAAGCACTTACGCAGACCAGAGATGGGGCTGGACATATGGCTGTCGAAGAATTACAAATTCCCAGGTGCCCATGCTTGACGGACAGAATCTGAAAGCTGCTAAACGATGCCTGGTTATGGGTATGGATATGGCATTGGAGCAGTGAGAGTTTGGTCTAGGCCAAGATCGGATCTTGGCACTATCGCAAGCCTCTGCCTAGGAAACAGGCCCTTGGCTTCTAAAGCTTCTAGCGTCGATGAACTGCCCGATCGAGTTTGGGCGCTGACAGGTCTGTTTAATTTCTTGCTGGATTCTACAAGTCAAACCCCGCTAGGCGGTTTTCTCGCTGCTGATGCGGGCGCTCTTCAACGTGATCGCGTGGCAACATCCCTAGCGTAGATCTGCCAGGGGGCCTGGACTGTCAAAACTGTCAGAGCGCGGCAAGTTCCTCCGTGCGCAACAACGACGATCCTCTTCAGGATGGACGCTGTATCACGTTGAAACAAAAAGGCGTTTACATCTGGGGACAGGGATAAAAAGGGACATCAGCGACCAGGGGCATCAGCAGCCAGAGGAACCGCAAGCGGGCGTGCTGAGGTTCCCAGTTGCAATACAAGGCTAGAGTGCTGGAAGGAATGACTGACGCCACAAGATTGGCTTTGGCAGCCCCTAAGAACAGAACAGTCTAGAAGTCACAGGAAGAAAGACCGTTGAGGTAGATCTTTGCCGCACAATCGTATTCGATTGACGTAGAAGAGGCGTTCGATTCAGTGAAATATACCTGGATTGGCGTGTAAGTGGTCTTGCATGAGAGGTAAAACTTGTCCTGGGTGACATGGTGAAACAGCGGCAACAAATTCTACCTCCACAAGAACGGTAATCACAGTACCCGTATTCTTGGGCCTGGAATTATTAAATCGCAAGCGAGGGCATTCAGCGTTCTCCGCCAAGGGGGGAAGAGAGAGGATAGTGACAGAACGCCGAGAGCTACGGTATTGGATCGAGCATTTGGCAAGTTAGTGACGTGAATGTGCTGTCATGAACCAGTCTACGGAGTACTACCTCCTTGTGCCAGGGGGGGCGGTGAGGGTGGTTCGGTCCCGGCCCAACCACTCACAGCACTTACACAACAGCAGTATCCAGATTCCCGGGATGCATAAGGTTCCAAGGTTATCAGGTTGAGATAAATACTGGAGAACTGGCCTGGGGGGGAGCAAGCCTGGGCGAGAGTCGAGACCGCTCCAAAAACTAGACTAGTCCCTGCCGCCTCCACTGTTAAGCCCTGTCCGACAGTTCATCGGCAATGGACAATAGTGGTTATGCATGCAGCGCAGCTGAAGGCATGGCCGGGGTTTTCTGGTCAATGAGTGCGTCCACTGATTTTGAACATTGCAAATGTCGCAACGTATATTTGATCTAATGCCTCGGTGCCTATTGTATGCTATGCTAAGCTTTTGCTAGATGGCACAGCGGGTTAATTGTCTGCGATAGAAAAAAGGTAAAAACTCGACCAATTTCATTGGTGATGACCGCATCACTTTACCGCCTTGGAGGCCCTCTAAGCCTCGCCGTCAAGTCTCGAACGAGGTCGTGGCCAGCCTGCTCCAGGCCGTTGCGGGCCACCCACTTATGGGCCTGTTCCTCGACTCTGAAACTTCGCTCACGCTAGCTTTCAACGCATCCGGGCTTCTAGACTAAGTAGTTGCCATGAGGTCCGACGTTCTATCGGGGAGCTCGATGGTTTATATTCATCCATCTTCTCCCTCGAAATGACGACTCTTTCCTCAGATCAAACCTACAAGATAAGACAACAACCAATACAACTACTCTCTACACTCCAACTACAACAACACTTCTTGGTCATCTACCATATACTTCTCTGCCCTCTCTAGCATCTGCAACACCTCTACCTCAATCATCACCATGTCCATCCTCAACCACATCAAGCGTGCTCGCGACCACAAGGAGGCCACAAAGGTCAAGGAAGTCAAAGGGACCAAGGAGACCAAGCGCATCCAGGCCTACCACCATGTTCCCAAACACGCCGCCTGCGACTCCGTGAGCAGCGGCCCTGCAGGCGCCCGATATCAAGACCGCTCCAAGGTCCGCACAGAGAACCGCAAGCGCACCGCAAAGGCCGTGGCCGAAACCGTGGCTGAGAGCAACGCCATCCAGATAAACTTCCCCGGCTCCTCTACCAGCTCTCCCTTTCCCAGCTCTTTCTCCGCCAGCTCTCCCTTTACCAGTGGCTCCTCCACCGCCGCCTACCAGGTCAGCGAGGTCGACTACGACTCAGACATCAGCCCCATGAGCCGCTCGCCGGTGCAGGACTACGGCTTCCCTGCCCCCCCGAACTTTTCACATCCTATCTCACTCAAGGGCAAGGAGGTCGTCCGTGGGCCACACTATGGCGTGGCCTACTCTGTGTCGCCCGATCCCAGGGATATACTACCTGAGCACTTCCAAGCATCTCTCATGATCTAAGCACACGCTTATCGGGAGGCTGCTTGCCCCTGGAGGGTGCAGAGATCCCATGAAGCATGCTCAAACGAGGGAACATACCAGCTCGCAAGGCACTCGGTTACCATGGCCAGCCTAGCATAAGGCAGCCATCCGAGTCGAACCATCCAACAAGCTCTCCACTGAGATGAGCAGGACTCGAGCCGACAGCGAGCAGGAATTGTCCGATGAAGCACGGAGCTGGCGGACATTCCAACAACATCAGGAATCCGAAGTGCCGCTTAATGGACGCCACAATTGACGGGCAGCGCCAGCTTTGACGACTTGGGACTAGAGCCACAATAATTGGACTCTCCCATCCCTGTAATAAGTTAGAATCGTTCTAGAACGTGCTCTAGAACTACCATCAATACCAACTTAACAAATTCAGACACGCTAAGACCCCTGCTTCTCCACTATTCTGTTCCAAAACGTCAAAACTACCTTAGGTACCTACCTTAATGGAAGGTACATCCCATGGACTGTCGAATAGCTTGTGGGGCCCTCGCCGCCCTATAAGCATCATGCAGTTAGCGCAATCCCTTCGAGTGCGCGGTGACTGGTGGGGCGGCGATCGCAGGGTTGTTGGCCAGTCGGCTTATATAATCATAAAGATACTTCTGACCTCTTAGAGAATTAGAGGCACTTGAAGTATCCGCCTGTTAAGCTAATACATAAAGTCCGTGCTAATAGCCTTCTTATTAATAGTACTTCTCTAACTGCATGATGCTTGTGGGGCCCCCACCGCCCCACCAGTCACCGCGCACTCGAAGGGATACTATAAGATGCTAAAGTCTGTAGTAGACACTACCTATACGTATCAGCGTAACTTTAGGTGCCTGCAAATACGTGAGTGACTAAAGTATCTTTGCTATGATATAAGGCGATTAGCCTATCCCCCTGTATCTTCCGCCCCACAAGCCATTCGACAGTCCATGGGATAATATAAGTGTCAGTGGTTATCTCGGATTGAGTACTTTATCTACGGAGTATGGTCCAGTAGACGATGACTTTCCTTCATCTTTTTATACCAACAAGCCGCTCTTCTGGCTCTGCCTGGTGCATAATGAAATCAAATCATGATTATCTCCGAACTGCTTTGCTTTGAACTCCTGGTAACGTGATGTAGAATAAAGACTGAGGAAAGTTTCGGGAAACTGGAGTAAATGGTAGCCAAGAGACATTTGGTTATAACCAAACCCTCATGGTAATGGAAGTTACCAATTTGGGACCATCAACTTGAACTGGCTTCACACATTGTATTGAGAATCAAGACTACCACTACGTACGTACGTATCACAAGTTTCCAATGACGAGTCCCCGTTTTGCAACCTAAGACCCGACCTTAGACCCTTAAAATGACCCACTAACTGGTTCAGTGCGCCTCCTGCCGATCTAGGTACGTAATTGACAGGGACCTTTCAATTCGAGATGCTCCGTGGCCTCACGTCTGACCTGTAACTCGATAATTACAGAGCGCAACCTCGTATCGCGAACCTTTCTCTCTTCTTCACCTTCGCCAACTGGCGCATTCCCTCCTTTTCATTTGTTACCTACTCCATCACTTTCTTGCGTCTTCTTAATGCGCGTGCCTTGACATTGTAGCATTCAACTCTCCTTCGCTTCCGTAGCTCTGCAGCCGCAGAGCTGCCGACCAAGATGGCCGCCGCAATGCTCCTCGAGTTGTCCGCCAAGTTCCTGCGGCCTCTCTGTGCTTGGATTGAAGCAACGCCCGTCCATATCCTCCTCGTTCTCTTCGTTGCACTCGTTGCGCTCGCATTCCTCGCTGTGAGCCCCCTGCCCGCTGCCCCCGCGGCCTGCACCCCGCGCATCTCCAAGCTAACCTCTGGAAGCTCTTCATTCTCCTCCATCTCGTCGCGCCAAAGCCCCGGCCGGTCCTCCCCTCCGAAAAGACATACATCACCAGCCATCCCACGACCGGCCGTACACAGTCCCAGCCCCTGCCTTGCTGGTACGACCGCTGGCTTGCCGAGCGCCAGATCAGCGAGCAGCACGTCCAGCCCGCCGATGCGTTTCCTACCCCTGACGCTGGTACCATCGAGCCCGCCGAGGTGCGTCTGAGCGTCGTGTTTCCGGCATACAATGAGCAGGATCGCGTCATTCCGACCCTCGAGGAGGCCGTCGCCTATCTAGATGATCACTTTGGCCGCACTACACATGCCAGGACCGCCGTGGCGAGCCCGACGACGAAGCGACACGTGCGCAACGCGCCTAAGGAGGAACTTGGAGGGTATGAGATCTTGATAGTCGACGACGGGAGCCGCGACAAGACGGTGGATGTTGTGCTTCAATTCGCCAAGGACAATGACCTGCACGATATATTAAGAATCGTCTCGCTGGGAAGGAATAGAGGCAAGGGAGGTGCCACTACACATGGATTCCGACACGTCAGGGGTGAGTATGTGCTGTTCGCCGACGCAGATGGTGCATCGCGCTTCAGCGATGTCGGGAAGCTCATTGAAGGGTGCGAGGAGGTGGTTGACGGCTCGCGCCGCGGTGTCGCCATCGGTAGCCGCGCACACCTTGTCGGGAGCGAGGCCGTCGTTAAGGTATGTTCATAACCCCCCAAGGTCTCCCAAATCTTAAGCTAACACTTTACAGCGCTCGGCCCTGCGAAACTTCCTCATGCGATCCTTCCACCTCGTCCTCATGATCCTCACGCCTCCCGCTACCTCTCGCATCCGCGACACCCAATGCGGCTTCAAGGTCTTCTCGCGCGCCTCACTCCCTCACATCATTCCCTACATGCACACCGAAGGCTGGATCTTCGACATTGAAATGCTCATGCTCGCCGAGTCCGCGCCCGCAACCTCGGTCCTTGGCAGCGACGGCAGTGTTATCGGCACCAGCCCCGGCATCAAGGTTGCCGAAGTGCCCATTGAGTGGCACGAGGTTGGTGGGAGCAAGTTGAATGTCATTCAGGACAGCATCAAGATGGCTGTTGGTCTTGCGGTGCTGAGGGCGAGCTGGATGATGGGCGTATATCGGAGGCGGTTGACATAGGATGGAGGAGCTGTTAATGAGGGAAACTACCTAATGAATGTGTGTAAATAAGTTGGTAATCTGTGCCAGCGCCAGTACTTAGAAGACTACAGATGGCTAGAAGAATACAGGGCCCATTTGGAATCACTTCTCCTTTCTCCTTTCTCCTTTCTTATCTTACTTCCTACCCTTGCCAGGCTTAGAAAAGTTGAAACCCTTCGGCTTCGAGTATACTCTTTTATCGTAAAAGTGACAAACGGAGTCATCAAGGATATCCTCATAAGATGCAACTGCATTAATATTATCTTATATATCTACCAGACTCCAACCACAGGCGTGTCAAGAAACAATATATATCGAACAGAAAGCCACCTCCACGCTCAACATCTCAAATGCTTAAATATCCCATAACCATGCGAGAGCCTCGAGGGATATACGGTATGTACAAAAGTCTCTGCCCCTGATCCCCTTCATTTTAGGGAAATCAAAAATCCGCAACTGGACACAAAATCCAAGCCAAAGCTCCTCAAACGCCGCATCTCGTGCCGTATCTTCCCATTTTGGTGTGGTTTAGTCTGTACCTGTCTTTTCCATATCTAATTTATCCCAAGTTTATAGAACTACCTTCACTGAAAGGTTTCTCGATACATGATGGGGACGAAGACGATGCAAGCCTTCCAGAGGATGAGGACTGCGTCAATGATGGCAAGCGGGGCCTTGAGGATGCCAAAGACACCACGGCCGACAACGGCGCAGGCGTTAAGCCAGATGGCGAGAAATGCGACGGAGAAGAAATGGTAGGCGAGGATCATGGGGCGCTGGATCATAGCGCCAAGAAGGCCGACGGGGCCATCGATCGTGCCGCGCTTGAAGTAGCTGAAGCAGCCAAACTGGAGGGCGCGCAGTTGGCGGTCGTTGGCAGCGAAGAGGGAGTAGAGGGCCTGGGCGAGGACGTTGATGATGCCAGTAAGGGGCTTGCGCCTCCAGTAGAGCTCATCGAGGGCGGCGTTAATGGCCTTGGGGTCGTCAAGGTTGGTTCGGTCCGGGTGCAACAGGTCGGCGAGGATGACGACATCGTTAAACGCAACGCTCATGCCGCCGCCAGTAAGAGGATGGCGCATGTTCATAGCATCACCAAGGAGCATCGCTCCATTGGAACGCTGTTTTGTAGGGGGCAGCCAGCTGTTGGGCATGCTACGAGGGATCTTGCCATCCTCAAGAGCCTTCTCAGCGGATGGTCGAATGGACGGGGGCAGAGCGGGAAGGACATAGTTGCGGATGTAGCCACGCACTCCGCCATTCTCGGGTGAAGCTTCGGGGATGCCTTGGGGCACATCGATGAGAGCGCGGGTCTCATGGGTGCCAATCTGGTAAAGGAGAACGGGGAAAGCATTGCCAATAATGACATGGCCGTGTCCAGGCTCGGGGAGGTCGCAGTCGATAAGCTCAAGGGCATAGAACTTTGAGCAGACTTTGGGCTTGGCGTTCAGGATCTGCTTGCGCCACTTGGAGTCGTAACCGTCGGCAATAATGGTCAACTGACCAAAGTAGTAGTCGGGGTCCTTGACACCGGTTTCCTTGTTCATGGTGCGGCTTTCGACACCAAGAATCTGCTCCGAGTCCTCGCCGTGTATGGTCTTAACAACCTCAGTCTCGACAACGGTGATGTTCTTGTGGCTTATGCAGGAGTTGCGCAGCTGGGTGATAAAGCGACCATGGTGGAAGCTGCATCCGCTCGGCCTCTTGCCGCTTTTCCCATGACCACCCCAAGCATGTGTGACATTGCCGTTCTCGTCGACACCGGGATAGGGGATCAGGACCTCTTCGCCGTGGTAGAAAACGGTGTAGCCGTAGCAGGGCATGGCGTCGATGTCTTCGAGGCAGTGTCCGAGGCCGAGTTTCTGGAGGGAAGCGACGCCACCGGGCTGGAGCAGCTCGCCAACGATGCGATCGGGCTCCTTGAGCCGTCGCTCGAGGAGGAGGACGGACCGGTCCTGGTTCGCGAGAGCGTAGGCGATGGCGCAACCAAAAACTCCGGCGCCAACAATGACAACGTCGGCTTCATGGTATTTTTCGCGACGGCGAGTCTGCGACTCAGCCGTTGTAAGCACCGTAGCCATGATCAAGGCGGTCGTTGTTGTTGAAAGATATAAGGGACGTCGCAGCCGTCAAGGCTTTGTCTGGGAGACTTTCGATGGGAGTGAGTGGGGGGTTTATTAGTGGCAGATCGGGGGCGGCGAGAAATTGGATGGATTTTCGGATCACTCCGAAAATTAGGAGGAGTGGAAGTCAACGAAGGAGCCCAGTAGTACAGGAGAGAGATGAAAAGTGGTAGATTCGATTGGAAGAAAAGGACGTGTAAATGAAGAGGTAAAGATTAATTGGATGGAAGAGATAAGGCTGCAAAAGAGACGGTGTCTTTGAGATGAAAGACGAGGTAGTCTACCCTTCAACGAAGTTATGTCGGGCGTCGGAGGATGCCGTTCCGGGCAATGACGCGCTCTGACTAGACAAGAGGCAACGAAGCACAGCCAGCGAGGGCACGATCACAGCAATTGAGATGGAAACCCGGGCAATCGTGTCGTTTTAAACGTCCAGAAGACCAGAGCCAGCAACGAAGATGGCATTTCCCCTCTTTCTGACCGCAATTGACCGGATATGCGCCGTTTATAGGGATCCTTTGATCCTCATTCTCGGATTGATGAATTCCCAGTATAGAGTCAAATTGGCCTGTAAGCCGTCGCTCATTCGCAGTCTCTACACCCATGACTGGCTCGCGAGTCAGGGATCTGAGAGAAGAGAATGAAACAAGAGAAGAAAACAGACCCTTGATGGACTGAGCGACTGACCATCCCATCTTGTGACCCTGGCTCAACAGCTGGACTGCTAATATCTTTCCAGGGAAGCACGGCGCTGTAAGGGCCCTGTAAATCTTGGGGTTTATCGCCCCGCGGCGCTATGTTCCCCCAACGGTCCCTCATAATCGCGCCACCGCGCCCCGTCGCTTCCTGACCGCCGGAATGCTAGCCAACCAGCGTCTGTGGCGTCTGCTCTCAATGGTTCGATGGGTAAAAGGGACGCCGCCAGGTTCCGGCTCTGAAGCATGTGAAAGACCCTCCCGTAGCGCTCCAAACCCGAAATGGTACGTGGTTCAACGGCGCCAGATAAATTTGCTTCTGCCGCTTCCCGGTATCATTTCGTAAGTACGTACGTATTCGGATATCACTCTGGATGCAAGTGTTCCTGCGTCAGCTGGCCTCCATTGTCCAATCAGTGCCTGGCTGATGACCTTGTACGTGAATATAAACGAATACGGCACACGTCCTTTCGGCATTCATGCATCTCTTTGAGGTGTTTTCGAGGTCGCTCGGCTGTGAATTATGGAGCACAACCGCTTTACTTGAATTCTCTCTAGGTAGGTAGTTCCAAGTAGCTAATTTCCCAAGGTGGCTCTTGAGAGCACGAGACCAATTCAACGTACCTCCAGCCTCGTCACCACCACCCATTAGTTATACTTTCATCACAAATCAGTCTCCTTTACTTTGTTTTATTTCTATTGCTTTTGTACAAATGGTAGTTTATACTGCTATACCGGTAATAAAGTAATCTCGGGCCGAGATAAAAAGTTGAGGTGCCTAGTCAATGTACCCAGGAATGCAGTCTTGCATCAAATCTATGTCATGCCAATATGCATGCGCTCTATGTATGCGCCCTCTCAAAAGAACGCTCCGGCTAGACTCTGCCTCTTCAAAAATATCTCTTCCTGCTCGCTTAACTCAGGGGATGGCGTCCTCCCTGGTCTTATTTTCTCCTGCTGCTCCGTTCGAGCGTTCATGAACTTCTTGCTCCAAGCCAATTCGTCATCTTCCTTCGTTATGCACTTTGCCTTGTCCGGGGACTGGGATCCTGCCTCTCGTCGGGTGGCTGTGTCCCAAACTATACTCCTCTTGTCCTTGGGTGCTTGACGTTCTGTTTGGGTATCTGGAAAGAATCCCCCGTCGAAAGCTGGCGGTTGCTCCACGGCCTTGAACACGCCGACAACCTCTTTTGTTAGAGCTTCTCGTTCCAGTCGATTCGTTGCCCGTAATGACTTGATGTGCTGGAGCGCATCATCAAGGCATAATAGTGCTTCTCCATGCGTTTTGTCGCCCGTGTGATCCCTCGACGCCCTCGCCGCTATATGCTTCATTGCTAGCTTGATCGACTCCTTGCATTCCTTGCTGCCTTGCCACCATTCTGATTTGGACGTGAAGCAAGCAACAAGCGATCGAAGGTCTTCATAACGTCCTTGGCCGGTGTAGGAATATATGAGACTAGCAAAGTTGAACTTGCTGTATGCCAGCTCACCCATGCCGTTCTGGTGTGCTGCAATTTCGCACACTTTGATCGCAGCATCTTGCTTACCCTTCTGTGTCAGAATGCGCGCCGCCTTGTTGTACACGCTATCGTGTATGCGTTGCCCCTTGCTCAAAGACTCTTGGAGTAAATCGCCCACGTTGTCACCAGCCTCCAGTCGTGCGACCAACATCGGTACCATAGTCCCACTGATGTCATGTCCACCAGTATGCGCCTTGCTAATGAGGTTGGATGCCGTGCACGAATGAGGTCCTTCCAAGTGGATGTTGGCTACCACGGCCAGTCGAAGGCATCGTGCTGAAAATCCAAGACCCTTCTCGACCGCTTCTTGATATGCACAGTAAACGCTAGCCCAGTCGTTCCGTAGTGCCAACGTATTCATGTATCTGAACGCCGTCCGTTCAAAGATCGAGATCGAATCACCCCGACTATCGGGCAACATTGAAACAACGCCATAGCTATCTTCCCGTTCACCCGGCAGATGCTTGTGGAGATCGTGTAAAGCACCGTTGGTTGAATAACTGGCTAGTAGAGGGTCATGGAGCCAAGGCATGGAATCCTGTACTCCTTTCAACATGTGTACCATATCCGTCCGTGACAGGTTCCAGTATTTGCAGCATTTGTCGGCAATTTCATTGAAGAAGATCTGATCCATCTCCAAGCCGCCGTCCTGGCAGAACTGCAGCCAAGCAACCAACGATTGAAGGTCCCGACTTCGTCCATGTCGGTCCATGACAAGGAAAGCAAGAGGCTTGTTCAACGTCATCTTTTGAACTTTGACAAGATCTCGTACGAAAACATCAATATCTGCTGGTGAATGGTCCTGACAATAGATTTTTGTTAACCAGGAGAGGACGTTCTGAAACTGATGTGAGTGCTTTGCTTTGAGCCTGAAAGTGTCCAGCTGGGTCCAGACTTTGTCCCATTGGCCCAACTCAGCATCCCGCACAACGAACCTCCCTCGAAGCTTGACATCGAGGTCGGCGGCCTTGGGCCTTAGCCGGTAGAGGTGTGACAGTTCTTCGGTCGCTGTTACGTCGTCTCCGGCATCTAGAGCAATAAGGGTGATTCTGCGTCTGATAGCATACTGAGTGATGAGAGGAAAGATGTCGTTGAAGAGGCCGCCTTCCTGGAGCAGACCATAGATGGCCTTGACCTCAGCAAAATCCCTGGTCTTCCTCCAGTAATGCATCAGTAAACGAGTGACCCACTCGTTGCGAAGTCTGCCTGGGGCTTCTTCTGCTATGCGAACTTGAAATTGGAAAAACTCTTTAAGCAGCTGCCGTACACCCTCTGCATCACGATTCTGCAGGAGACGGTCCATGAAAGGCACAGCAAGAAGGCAAAGATCCGTGCAAACAGGATGGACTGCATCCAGAATGATGGAGATCTTGCTATACTCCTGAGAGCTGACAGTAGACTGAAGAAGACGAATGCCTCTTGAGAGAACCGCCTGGGACTCCTCAGACTCTGATGAAATCAGCTTGCGCAACATCTCAGCACCCTTCTCATGATGTTCGAGGATAAGAGTGCGCGCGGACTCTGGGGACTCCAAGTCCGCCAGAAGAGCATCCAATTCAGGTAGGGTAATCGGGACTTCGACCGAGACCTCATTGGCAGAATTCTGCCAAGTCGCCTCAACGTCCTCATCAAGGAATGCCGCACGCAAGAGCTCATTTGTCTTTGAATCTTGATTCCCGGTGGATGCCTCCACTGTATTGGCAAAAGCTTTGTCGTGGGGCTCGAGTTGATGAGAGGTTTCTAAAACATCCCTTTCCTTGGCCACGTTGGACTCTGATATCTTCGTCTTCCATCCCCGTTTCGGTACCGTAACAATTGAAAGGTCGTCGTCGGCAGAAATCCCTAAGAAAATGGTGCTGTGTGCGAACGGGCTGGTATCGGATATCCGTGACAACTCTCTTCGAGCCGCATCCCACTCGTCCCATCTCTTCTGACGAGCCTGGGGTGTGGTGGATGAACCGGCATCCTCAAGGAGTGTCGTCTCGAAGGCATCAATCGAATCGACCTCTCTCACATTCTGTGCCTCGCTACCTGGAGGCTCAATACGTCGCCGTCGTCGTCGTACCGAATTCTTAGGTGTTGGTACGGGGGAGAAATCGTGGGCAATTTCAATGGGGAACGCTTCCCGTCGACCGTAGCTCTCAGCTAACGCAGCTGAATTGTGATGTACCCGGGCAGTATGAAGCTTTTTGGCGTTGTCAATGGCGGCTCGAGCTATGTTGAGGCGTCGACGACGTTCTTCGGCAAGGATGATGACCGAGCAGGACGTGGTCAGGAGAACGCCGCGAAGAGCATTGATGGCTGCCCTTGACGGGGCGGGGCTGGGGGACGCCATCTTAGGCAGTCGTCATCTTGAACCGGACCAGTATTGCCTAATTCCGGCTTCACGAGTCCGTATGCGCGTTCGTTGGAGAGCAATTCGTCGTTGTTGGATGTCGCTCAAGATAATTAGCGTGGTGTGATTCTTGGATACCGGTGTGAGTGAGATTGAACGCCCTTGTGGGAAAACTTCGGTAGGACGGGACGGTTGCACGTTGGTCCCGTCGCCAACGGCCTTGCCAGGTACCTAGTTACTTACCTAGGTATGCTCATGCTCATAATGCTTGCATCAAAAGAGTTCAGCTGCGGAGCTTAAAATGAAACATTCGGAACACCTCCTCGGTTGATCCATAACTCTATGAGTCGATTCGCCCGAACTCTAGGCTAATAAAGGAAATCGAACCGTATAAATTCAGCCCGCCATCCCGAAGCTGCTTTGAGATTTGAGGGGAAAGCGCATATCAATCACACCACTATCGGCTGCAGCGTCTCAAACAAGCCTTCCTTTGGCTTCAAACAAAGCTGCAATGGATGATCTTTCCATAAAGAACCACATATGCTCGCACACACTCAAGTTGAGGTCTTGGATGTCTCGAGCAGCTTAAATATGGATCGCGGGAGGGTTACAAGATAGCATCTGGCTTTGTTTCTAATAATCCAAAGCTCTTTTAACTTTCCATCAGCCGACTAAGTTCTAAGTTCTCCTCTTGTCGCTCGTCGGTAACGGCCAGCGCCTTAGATCGCGCCTGCCTGCTGTCACCCAAGTTTGCACTGGCACAACCTCCACTTCAATTTCGCCTCCAAGGGAATTTTCTATCGCTACATTCGAACTTAGGCGCGACAATAATCATGGCTCTTCCGCTCGCACCGCCTCCTAAGAGCCCCTTGGCTCGCTATCGTTTGCTGTCGCCCACCGCCGCCGTGCGAGTCTCCCCTTTGTGTCTGGGTGCCATGAACTTTGGCAATGCCTGGTATGTGATTCAGAACGCGCGCTGCTCTTCGGACCCTAATCATTACTCAGGAAGGACTACATGGGAGAATGCGATCAGTCGACGACAGAATCCATTCTGGACTTTTTCTACGAGCAGGTACGGATTTAGCGGGCTTGATACCCAGCGCTTACTGACATAGAGAAAGGGAGGAAATTTCATTGATACCTCGAACAATTACCACTTCCAAGAGTCCGAGAAATGGGTGGGAGAATGGATGAAAAAGCGTGGGGTGCGTGATGAGATAGGTTTGTTCCACGTATAGACCCCAAGTCGCCATCAAGAGACTGACCTTCGATCAAGTCATTGCTACGAAATACACCACCAACTTCCGCGCTGGCCCTGGCGCCCCAAATGTCATGGCCAACTTCACTGGTAACGGTACCAAGAGCCTCGTCACTTCGGTCAACAACAGCCTAAGGAACCTTCACACCGATTACATCGATCTGGTATGAGCTCTTAACCTGCCACAAGCCTAACAAAACTGACCTAATCGTAGCTCTATGTTCACTGGTGGGATTATAGCACCAGCATCCCTGAATTGATGCAGTCTCTCAATCAGCTCGTTCTCTCCGGCAAAGTCTTGTACCTGGGCATCAGCGACACCCCTGCTTGGGTTGTGAGGTAAGATAGAGTAGGTTTTGTCTTTCAAACAACCTCCGCTCACACTTTCACAGCAAGGCGAATGAATACGCCCGTAACCACGGTCTTCGCCAGTTTTCAGTCTACCAGGGCCGTTGGTCTGCAGCTTCACGTGACTTCGAGCGAGATATCATCCCCATGTGCCGAGCCGAAGGCATGGGGATTGCCCCCTGGGGCGCGCTCGGGGGAGGCAAGTTTAAGTCTGAGGAACAACGCAACGCCCAGGAAGGACGAAAGGTGGAGGCCAGTGAGGGGGAGATCAAAACCAGCAAAGTGCTGGAGTCGATTGCTAACCGTAAGAACACGCTCATCACCAGCATTGCACTCGCATATGTGATGCACAAGACGCCTTACGTCTTCCCAATCGTGGGTGGTCGGAAGGTGGATCATCTCAAGGGCAACATCGAGGCTCTCACGCTTGAGCTCAGTGAGGAGGATATCCAAGAGATTGATGGCGCCGTTGAGTTTGATCCAGGCTTCCCGCACAGCTTCCTCCACCGGACTGGGCAGCCGACGGGGGGGCAGGAAGTTTGGCTGCTCCAGATGGGTGGCACATTTGACAATGTCCCGCCGTCCAAGGTGAGTCTACAGCATCGATACTGAGAGATCACCTGCTAATCAAGTCTAGCCGATCTCGCCAGCCAAGCGAGGGGAGTAGAGTGTCCGTCTCAAGGCACACTTTTAGCGATGGTTGCCAATTCGGTCCATGTTGCCGTACGGGAGGGGAAGGGGTGGTGTCGTGGTGAGGCATCCATATGTTTGGTAAAGCTCAAGATCAACGATCGCTATAGTTGAGCAGAGCAAGGTAGCCGCAGCGAGTCCAAGAATGGTAGGAAAATAATGGAGTTTTCGAAAATAACCCCCACTCACGATAATAATAAACACACTCTGGTCGGTAACGTATTGGTACCTAGGTACCTAACCATTGAGTGCAAATGCCGTCAGGACTAGTATACGTACAGGCACTGCTTCTAAGAGCTCTCTTTCGTCACGCGCAGAATAATGACCTCTTCATCGCTAATACCAATGTATATATGTTGGGTACCTCAAGGTGAGTGCGTGGAGGCTAGCTTGGCGGCGACAGGTTGCAAGGGAGAGGAGCTCCTTCCATGGGAAGGCCGAGATGCTCCTGCAGTTGCCGTAATTACCTAGGTGCTCTATAACCGCCAATATTCCAATGCCACCCGATTTTTACTTTTTGATCTCCAGTCTCCATGTATTTTCTTGTAGGCATGGACGATCGCCATATTTGTCGTGAACCGTGGACCACCATGCATCGAGAAGTCCTGTTCCAAGCGAATAAGGATGTGACATACGTCGACGGCGAAACCGGCCAATCTGATTCCAGGACACGCCAAGCAAGTCCAAAGCTTGTCCCTGGTTATCTATTGCAGCTCGATGATAGCGTGGAATTCGAGGTTGTGAGAGCAACTCCGGAGGAATTTACTGGTATCCATTTGTACGCCCATCCAACAAGATGCCGTTGTCAAGATAACTGACCGATCATCGTCGCCAAGTATTCCAGAAACCCCGCCTCCTAGCGACTTCGGAGTCTCAGAGAACACGGCTCAAAACGAAGCAGGATATAAAAACAGCTCAACAAAAGGAAAGCAACTGGCCACGAGGAAACGTCGAGGGACGACGAGAAAACGGATGGAGTCAATCCGTTCTGTTGAAGGCAGAGAACCCATTGCGTCTAGAGGCATACCAGGTAGACGGTTTCACCTACATGCCGAATGCTCGCGAAGACTGACTGCAGAACAGGTTACCTCGAGATTGAAGAGACTGGGATCCCACACAATTCTTCTGCCAGAAGGAAGCCAAAACGTACACCCGAGTCTTCCCCTACAACTAAACTAAAGCCTGTGCCTCGTGGAGCTCCTCGCATCATCGAGAAGAAGGGAAGATACACCATTCGAAAAGGTATTCGCATTCGAGATTTCAATGTCCCCAACCCTGATCCATCGCCATACCTTTCGTCGCCCAACAGTCCTGAATTCCAGTGTCGCGACGGGTTCAACGTGAACGAAAAATCACTTGGCTATCCTCAGCCCATGATCGTGCGAGCTCAAGAAGCCAGACAGGTTGAAACAGCATCACGGGTCTCAGTTCATCCTCCTTCTCAGAGACCAGGTAGAAAAGAGGATCGACACACTGGGAGCCCATCTCTTGGAACCACTGGAGAGGGTATATGTTTGTCCTGAGCCTGATTAGTTTCCGTGGGCATGGCACGAAGAGAGGACGACCGTGGCTGCGAACTCTTACGAAAATTATCCAATGCTGGTCAAGGCAGGGGGTATCTTCACGTCACTTCTCCTTGAATCAAGAATACTACTTCAATTACAAACAATTGAGATCCCTATACCTGCCCGAACGCCTTTCGGATGTGACCGCCCTCCGTTACGCATTCCCGTCTATTTCGCTCCTTTGCCCTTGGCCTCATTCTCTCCAAGCTCACGGATTAGCACCGACGTCTGGCCCGCACCGTTGTAATCCTCCTGGCCGGTCTCGAAGCCGGGGCACACACCAACGGCGAGATACTTGCCGTCACTCGAGAAAGCAAGGGCTGCGACGCTGTCAGGGAACTTCTGGTACTGTTTTAGTCGTCGCTTCGCCTCAGCATCCCACAGCGCAGCTGTTCCGTCCCCACCACCTGAAGCGAAGGTGCCGTGAACCGGATGGAAGGCCAGGGCATTTACAGGGTACACAATATCCCCATCGCCGTCGGGCGCTGCTTGACGGTGGCACTTGAAGGCATACTTGCGCGCTTGCGACTCTGCAGTATCCTCGAACCACTCGACTGCGACTCGGCCCTCGATGCTGCTGGTGGCGTATCCGGCGTCGTTGGGCATGCAAGCCACCGCGCGTGTGAGATATCGGAGGGAAGATTCGCGCTGCTGCCATGGCTGAAGATCCGTCGACCCGGTTGAGAACAAATCGGCGATGGCCTTGAGGTCGTAGATGTTTATTACGCGCCCTGCCATGGCAACCACAATCTTGGTCGGACTGGCTGCTAGCGCATGTGGCTTTCCAGGAAGAGAGACTCGTATCGGGGTGCTCGAGGGTTCATTGAGGTTATGAAGATTGAGACTGCAATCCCATGACGCAGAAACGAGAATAGCTGGCTTCAGGTTAGTTGCGTAAAGTAGAGTCATTAGGCAACTCACAATGCGTGGGACTGTAGGCTACACATCGCACTGGCGCAGCATGCTTGCTCAGTTCAGTCGTATCTCCAGTCTCCAAGTCAATCCTGTTTGTTCTGATCAGCTCCATGTCCCAAGTCGCGCGCTCAATCGCGTCCACGCACCTATTGACGACCCAGTCCATGCCAGCTGTAAAGGCCTCATTGTCGTTGGCCCCAAAGCAGACATCCAGAACCGGCGCCCGATGCTCATACGTCTTGACGAGGGTCGCTGCTCCTGCTCCGCCAGCGATATCGTAACAATACACCTTCTTGTCCCATGACGAGACAAGAAGCTTGGTTGCTGAGGACGGCGCAAAGGTGATTGACGACACCGCGTCGCCCGGGGCTGGTGAAAGTTCGTACTGAGTCGCTAGAGCCTTGTTAGCAAAAATTTACACTGGTATCACTAAACAGCGCCGCAGAACCTACCGGGAGCCATGGCTAATTGCGCACTTGACGACACAGTTGAAGCGAAGCTTTTGGTTGTTTACGTTAGTCACGTGGAGACATTCCATCATGGCGACTCTACCAGAACTTGTGTTCTGCGACAACTTACCTACCTAGTTACGAACGAGCCACGCCCGCCACACCCCGCCAACTCAGCCACACCCCACCATCATCACTGCATCGTAAAATGTCAAAATTATGACTCTTCCCCTCGACATCCACCTCTGACGAAACGATTTACGGCTTGACTACGAGATAATCGACCAGCTACGTGTCGATACTGCCTCCACCGGAACAATATCTCACAGAAGGTTTCTCGGACGTTTTTGACACCCGACTCGCGTGCGTGCGACGCCGCCTGAGATCGAACCCCCACCTCGCCTCGAGAACCGGACCTGATCTTTGATTCCTCGACAACACCGCCAAGATGTCGTTAACAAACTGCCGCTTCTACGAGGAGAAGTACCCGGAGATCGATAGCTTCGTCATGGTCAATGTAAAGCAGGTCAGTAACAGCCTGATCGGTGCGGAAACCCCCCTCTGACCGATCCCAGATCGCCGAAATGGGTGCCTACGTCAAGCTCCTCGAGTACGACAACATCGACGGCATGATTCTGCTCTCCGAGCTTTCGCGAAGACGTATCAGAAGTATTCAGAAGCTCATTCGAGTTGGCCGAAACGAGGTTGTCGTGGTGCTCCGAGTAGACAAAGAGAAGGGTATGCAGTGCAGTCAGGCTGAGCGATATCAGCATGGATATTGACGTGTGGGCAGGATATATCGATCTGTCGAAACGACGAGTCTCGCCTGAGGATATCGTGAAATGCGAAGAGCGATACAACAAGAGCAAGATGGTACATTCCATCATGCGACACGTTGCCGAGAAGACCCAGACCCCGATCGAGACTCTATATGAGAGCATAGCCTGGCCTCTCAACAAGAAGTTTGGCCATGCGATCGATGCTTTCAAGCTCTCCATCACGTTAGTTGAATAACGTTGTGCGTAATGGGCGTATGCTAACTTTGAGAAGCAACCCCGAGGTCTGGAACGACATCACCTTCCCCAGCGAGCCTGTCACGGACGAGCTCAAGACGTACATCAGCAAGCGACTCACCCCTCAGCCTACGAAGGTTCGAGCGGACATCGAGGTCACCTGCTTTGGCTATGAGGGTATTGACGCCGTCAAGACTGCCCTGCGCACCGCCGAGGCCAACAACACCGAGGAGACTCAGGTCAAGGTCAAGCTTGTGTCTCCTCCGCTCTACGTTCTTACCAGCACATGCTTGGACAAGAGCGTGGGTATCACCCGCTTGGAGGAGGCTATTGTTGATATCCGAAAGAGCATCTCCGGAGCAGGCGGCAACCTGGTGGTCAAGATGGAGCCCAAGGCTGTCACCGAGAGTGATGATGCCGAGCTGCAAGCACTGATGGAGAAGCGCGAGCGCGAGAACGCCGAGGTCAGCGGTGACGAGAGCATGAGTGACAGTGACGACAACATCCCTGAGACCATCTAGGTCATGGCCAGACGAAAACTCTCCGGAGCAGGCTGAATCGGCAGGGCTGCTGGAGCCACCCGGGGTGACCCCTCGAGCGGGGTCGTCGGACGAGAAAAAGGGTGTAATTAGAAGCGATGTGGGAAGCTTAAAGGGAACATGTGCCCGGATCGCAAAGCATCACAAAAGTTCGACTTTCATGTAGTTATTCCAATAGTAGGACATGGCGTCTGAAACGGCGTTGTTAACGAACGGTGTCATTGGTTAGGTACTTGAGGGCTCCGGCTGTGATATGATGATGAAACAGGGTTGCTGGGCCCAATCATAGCCTGTGGTGAACCTGTACAGTAAGACATTTGTGACATGCATTTATCAAAGGTGACGTTTGTCACTTCTTTATTAAACTGGGTTGTGGAGGATTGACTGGTGGCGGCGGGTGGCGGGCGGCGGGACTAGGTAGCCGAGAAGAGCTTAGACGCCCAGGCACGGAATTTCGATACCAGCCTACCTACCTGAATAGTCGGCCCCGAAAATTTGTATAAGACACTTTATCTCACGAGATGTCGAGTATCGCCCACATTCGCACTCCACAATAAGAGAGGTCACCCAGCATGGCTCTCGGCTCAGTGTGGGCACGCTCGAAAGGCAGCGGCAAGCCCAGCCTGGTGAGGTCAACAGCGTGGAAACTGGTTGGCTTTGTGACCTGGGTCCCCGTTATCGCCATGTTCAACCTACACGTTGCCGAGCTGACGTTTGTTGACGGCGCGTCCATGTACCCGCTCATGAACGACGACAAGGACTCGACGCTGCGGCGGGATGCGATTCTCAACTGGAAGTGGTCGCCTCAGGAGAACCTAGAGAGAGGGATGGTGGTGACATTACGGTAGGGACAGACTTACATGCCCTTTCCCCCATGATGATTTTTTGGGAACCCAGAGACTAACGTAGTTGATACGTCTAAAAGGAGCCCGACGCATCCTGAAAGAATCGCAGTCAAGCGGGTGGTGGCGTTGGAGAACGACGTGGTCAAGACCAAGGCGCCGCATCCGCTACCGACTGTGCGAGTGCCACAAGGCCACGTGTGGGTGGAGGGCGATGGACCGCCTGGATCGAGTTTGGATAGCAATACATATGGTCCAGTGTCGAAACAGCTGCTCACAGGGAGAGCGACGCATATCGTGTTTCCGTTTCGCAAGTTTGGGGCGATTCGGTGGTGGGAGCATCAGCGGCCTCTGGAGTGAGATATGATGTGATTGTTGAGTGTAGGATGTGTGTGAAGAAGACGAATAGCAGGCACCATGTATAGCACAAAGCTGTTTTGTTCATATTATGTTTTTGAGATGCTCTGTGAAATTAGGTGAGGTTTCTTCATTGGGATAATCTGCTTTCATTCAGTTTCATCGATCATCCCGGTAAGATAGACTAGCTGGAGTCGTTAACTACCTACCTAAAGAGTGGCGGCTGAAAGTCGAGAAATTCTTTGCGCTGGTTTTTCAGGTGCGACAGCCAATTAGGCCCCTGGGGGGCCAATAAAAGGCCGCAGAACATGCCCGCTACGGCGAGCCCAGCGGCGGGCCAGCGGTCGGGGTCCGGCAAGCAACCGCAATTCGAGATTGGATCTACCTACTACACCAACAAAATTATCGACAAATCCACGCGACATCGCCGACTTATCTCTCTGCGACCCTGCGACGTCCGCCCTCTCTCATTAATCAACATCGCAACAGAGTGATCCCCTCTACTTCCTCTTCACTTCTTCTCCTTGAATTCTCTTCCCTCTTTTGTTTCAGGACTGTTCCGCCTCAGGCCGTGACCAGCTTCCGTCCGCTGTGTTGCGTGCCCTCGTCTTCGACCCCCCCCCCGATTTCCCTTTCCCGGACATGCCCTTAGGTCTTCAACAGGATTCGGACCTCGTCTTCGCCCCCTCCTCGACGACGACGACGACTACAACGACCGACGGATCGACAGCATCCGCAAACGACTTTGCACCCTCCCCGGAGCATCGCCATGCCGGTTGGACGGGCCGCCGCTCGGACAGCAGTAGCAGTGCCGGGCTCGCCATTGACAAGAACATGACCAACCAAGATGTCGAGGCCGATGAACGACCGCCGTATCTCCATGTACGTACTTGCCACAGAGATGCCCTCATATAAGTCATCAAGCGTTTCCGAACCGTCCGAATTCGAGCTGCGCTAACATGGGATTACAATGGCAGGCCATGATCGCGGGTGGCATTGGAGGATCAACCGGCGATTTGCTGATGCACTCGCTCGATACTGTCAAAACAAGACAGCAAGGCGACCCTCATGTTCCTTCGAAATACACGTCGCTGGGGCAGTCTTACTACACCATCTGGAGGCAAGAGGGCATCCGACGGGGTCTATACGGCGGCTGGATACCTGCGCTTGGAGGTTCATTCCCCGGCACGCTCATTTTCTTCGGCACGTATGAATGGAGCAAGCGGTTCCTGATCGATCACGGTATACAACAGCATTTATCCTATCTATCAGCCGGTACGACGACTCTCCAAGACTCAACTGTCGATTCAAAGCACTAACAAACCACCATCACAGGCTTTCTTGGAGACCTCGCGGCCTCCATCATCTATGTCCCCTCCGAAGTCCTCAAGACCCGTCTCCAGCTCCAGGGCCGCTACAACAATCCCCATTTCATCTCGGGCTACAACTACCGCGGTACCATCGACGCCGGCCGCACCATCGTCCGCGCTGAAGGTGTCTCTGCCCTCTTCCATGGCTACAAGGCCACCCTCTACCGCGATCTGCCCTTCTCTGCCCTCCAGTTCATGTTCTGGGAGCAATTCACTAGCTGGGCTCGCAAGTACAAGCAGAGCCGCGACATCGGCATCTCTCTCGAACTCCTCACCGGCGCCGCAGCGGGTGGTCTCGCGGGTGTAATCACTTGTCCCCTCGACGTAGTCAAGACACGCCTTCAGACGCAAGTCACCACGCCCACCGAGTCCCGAGCGCCCAAAGACCATCACGCCTCCTCCCAGGTCCGACACATCTCCACCTCCTCTCCCAGCACCCACCGACCCCGACCCGGCGCAATCCCCCTCGAAACCTCCTCCGTCTTCACGGGCCTACGCGTCATTTACCGCACCGAGGGTGTGGCAGGTTGGTTCCGCGGCGTCGGACCGCGCGGCGTATGGACATTTATCCAGAGCGGCTGCATGCTATTCTTGTACCAACGACTTCTTCGGCAACTGGAGCTATTGATGCCCCCTGAGCGCGAAGGAATGTAAACATCTCCACACATACACCTCACCCTTTGTTCTTACATTGTCGTTAATTGCTGCATGATTTTGACACTTGTTTATGCGCGATCGAAACGTCTCTCCCCGTTTCCCCTTGTCACGCAATAGAGGAGAGCTCCTCCCTTCCCTTGGAAGAGATGAATTGTGATGGCCATATATGTACAGATAGAGAAAGAGGCGTATGAGGTTGTGGGCAGCCGTCATTGTTGGGCGTTGGGAAATAGAAGGGTTTGATTGATCAGATATATCAGAATATGGTCATAGAGATAGAGAGCACGAATAATAGAGTCTCTCGTTTGACTTTGCAAGCAATAAATTTTCAATATATACTGCGAGCTTATCATTACTATTCTAACAGGGAAGGGTGCTCGGTATCATGAGAAATCAACTGAGGGCTCTATGGGAAATTCAAATGGGTATTACAGTGTTCCTCCGTGTAGGATGGCAACAGAACGCTCAAGGCAAGGTTCGGGGGTATAAGACAGAACACCTATAAAGAAAACACAATAACAATCAAGAGGCAATGAACATTAACGTCGTGGTTCCCTTTACCCCATCACCATCCACTTCTGTCCAGATATCAGATCAGGCGTCCGGGTCACTCTCCTCCAAGCAGGGCAACTCCTCAAAGTCCCCCGCACGGGTGCGTAGTTCGTCGCGCGCCAGACAGGCGGCGATGGCGATGGTCAGGGCGTTCCAAACGCTCTGGTGCTCATCCTGAAAATCGACTTGGACCTGGAAGCTGACGTATGCATCAGGACCTTTGGAGGAGTCGGTGGTGAGGACGAGGGCGGAGGTGTTGAGGATGAAGAGGCCGTAGACGACGGGAGGATGGCGGCGGTAGGTATGTTTGGGGGGTGTTTGGGGTTCGGCGGGAGGAGATGGAGATGGTGAGCACGGAGATGGTGATGTTCTTGAAGCTGTGGTGGCTTTGTGTATTGAAGCCTGAAGTGTCTCCTTCGCCTCCTTCGTTTTCGCTTTGTTCTTCTTCCGACGAAGGTTGTTGCTGTTTTCCTTTCGCCCTTCTTCATGATATTGGATCAATTCATCGACATCAACGCCGTTCGGGCCACGGAGGAGTCGAAGCCTCTTAAGTTCAGGCTCAACCTTGACAACCCTACTGTGACTTGACGTCTCACACGATAGCTCATCGACACAGAGATGCGAGCCACGTCGTTTCTTAGTCGCTGCCGGCCACCTCTCCAGTACTGACTCCGCATCATCCGGCTCGACCTTGATCATGGGGGACGTCATGATGCTTGGCTTCAGCACATCCCAGAACTGTGGGTTTCTATCCTCTCTAAGAAACTCGCGCTGCAACTTGGCGAGCGATCTCATACGGTTCTGGATGTACTCGATGATTTTATCCTCCGGCATTGTCGTGTCAATGACTTCAGTCATGATGTTGGGCACTATGCGGAGGTGAGAGTAGTCTCCGTCCTGTGCTGCCCAGTTCAGATACTTGTCTATCTCTCGCTTGATGAGCTGCGAGACTTTGCTTCGGAGGCCGCTTTGGATACTAGTCCTGGCCTTTGCAGTGAGGTCGATCAGACGAGTGAGTGCCATTGTTGCTAATTCAGTCAGAAAGGCATACCCATTACCATGGGGAACTCACCTCGAAAGTCCTTCGAATGCGCATAAATGATGGGAGGAAAATCATCCGAAGTCTTGAATATGACATCCGAAATTGGCACTCCGCGCAAGTCGACATCCCATGTTGAAGGCAGCATCGGGAGATCCTGGCGCATGAAGAGGATCTCAAAGAGGCGCTCCTCGGCGGGAGCCCAGCTGCTGGCGCCGGGATACCGTTCCTTTTCTTGCTTCATTTCTTCCTCTAGACTGATTAAATAAGAGCTGTCGTCTTCGTTGGAGAGAAAACTGAGCTGCGTATCGCGACTGAAACTCGGGGATCTCGACATTTTGTGCGTCTCTTCATCGGTGACTCCGTCGTATTGTCGGCGCCGAGTTACCGGACTCAAGGAGCCCTTTGTATTAGTCGATGCTTCCATATCCGGCAGTTTGATAGCATGAGGGCGTCGGTGAGGACTTTTGGTCGGCCTTGTCTTTTTACGTTGCAAGAAGAAATAAAGGAAGCATTTGTGTCGCCCAGGAAGACGTGTTCTTCACATGAGCAACCGATAAGTCGGTTTGTGTTGGGCGGATGTCTCTTGCTATGAAAGAAGGCGACGAAGGATCTGACTTTGCGCTATTTTCAGAAAACTCAATCGAGACAGAGCGGGCAATGGGTCATCGGATGAATAGAAAGTCTCGTTTTCAGCAGCGATATTTTCGCATTGTTCGCATTGCAAGATGAAAGATGCTGAGCCTGTTCACTGTTAAAGTTGCATTGTGAAAAGCGGGGTGTGCACATATCATTTTCGCTCGACAACACACGCCCCCGGAAGTTCACTTTTACCGCCAAAGCCAATCAGATGCCAATCGTCGAAATTCTTCACGTCCCAAAGATCAACCGTCGCGACAACTTCCAACGGGCTCAACGACGACCATGGCTGAGGTAGCAAAGACGTTGGCCCGCCAATTGCCCGGCTTCAAGCTGGGACAGAAGCAGGTTTTCCTGTGAGTCAATCTCCAATGCCTCAATTCTCTCTTTCTGCGCCGTTCTAACCTCTGATTCCCCTTCTCTAGTCCCACCCATGTAATCACCTTCCTTCGAAAAGAGCACCTCCCGCCGAACGAGGCCTGCTTCAAGGTCCCCATACGATTCACCAAGTTCGATCTCCGAGACTACCTCTGGAATCTCTACAACGTCGAGGTCACCAAGGTCCGGTCGTACGTTAAGCAGCAGCCCCTCACCCAGCGTAACTCGCACTCGCGCTCGTGGTACCGCCCGCAACCCCTGAAGATCATGACCGTCGAGCTGGCCAAGCCCTTCCAGTGGCCAGAGCTGCCCGAGGACAAGCAGCCCTGGAGTAACCAGCTATGGAAGATGCGCGAGGACCTGATGGAGACGCGCAACGATGAGCACATCCAGCGACAGCGCTTCCAGATTCCCTTGAAGAGTAAGGCGCCTTTGTCGAAGGACAGGCAAGAGCTGGCAGATTTGGCCAAGAAGTTGATGGCCGGCGAAGAGAAGTGGACCAACGACGTCGTTCTAGACCCCAAGTGGGACAAGATCCTGGAGACGGAGAAGATCTCGAATGAGAATCAGAAGGAAACTTGAGCGACAAGGAGACCGGTTGAGAGAGGCTCAAACCGACATTGGGATTGCAGGACACTGATCATTAAAGAGATGGCGATTCCATGAGACACTCGGAAGGGCGAACCTCTGTAGGATAAGCGGGCATCACAGCTGTACATTATTGTAACTAGTCTTGAACGATGGGCGATGCAGGCTGGCGGGTCAAACTATGGGGGCGAATATAGACACTGAAATTCTTGCACCTCTAGATACCCTCTATCTCGCTCCAATGTTCGGGCTGCTGGAAGCGCAAGACCTCGTCTCCCCAGCTCCACCAGCCAGCGGTCAGGTTACGAGCAAAGATCTCAAGGCCAAGAAAGTCTTCTCCAAGGACGTCTTGGAAAAGGCCACGCAGGCTAGGTTTGCGTGAGTGCACGTCGGGAACTGCCACTATGACCTTAGGTCTGAGAGCATCGGGCTTCTTGCTGCCGATTCGCTTTGCTATAATGAGCTTCTCCCATGGCTTTCTCCACGTCGACTCGACGTCGTAAAGAGGCTCACCCGAAGCAGCAACCTTAAGCCATGTCCACTCGGTCACAACCTCGAGGCCCCACGTAGCAAACAGGCCCGTTTGAGAAGTCAGAAAGTCGAGAATGCTAGGCTTGTTAGTGATCCAGACGGCCACAAGTGCATCTGTTGCAAGGTGTGGTGCCAGAGGAATGCGTAGCAAGAGGCTGCGCATCTCATCAAGATTCGAGACAGTAGCATACTTGTCCGTCTTTCTCCTTGCAGACCGATTTGGCCAAGGTGGATCTAACACGACAAGATTGAACGCGGGAGCCGACACGTGAAAAGAATCACAGAGGGCCTCGATAGAACCATGAAGAGGCTCGGCTTTGTCTGGAAGCAGGGGCAGCAGAGCGGATATCAACGGTGGCTGCGGCCGAAGAAGACGAGTCCGGTGGAAGGGTCCGGAGTATGAGGCTGCAAGGTCCTGTAGGGCGCTGCTGACGGTGGCAGCGGTCATGAGCTCGGCGAGCTGCGCAGCTGGAGACACAAGTGCCGACGGATTATCTTGGCTGTGGCCTCCATATCTTGGCTCTGGGGTTGAATACGGAGCTGCGGGGGGTTCTGCGGAGACGATACGACGGCGGGGGTTGTGAGAATGAGAATGAGAATGAGAATGAGATGGGAGAACCTGGCTCTCTTCTAGGGATGTGGGTATATCGAGGACAATGAGGCTCTTGTCGGTGCTCTCAAAGAGGACAGACGAGGGCCGGCAGTCATCGTTATTCTCCTGAGAGTTTGTAGCCATGACCCTCAGATCGATCTCCGAATGGCAGTTCTCGTTCCTGAGCTTGTCCGAAGCTCAATTGGTCAAGTCTTTCCCGCGGCTGGGATTGGGGTTTGCGGAGATATTCGGCAAACCTCGGCTCGGTCATTGGTTACCGGCCGTTGCTTCCAGCGGCACATTCGCCCGCAGACGCCCCAGATTCTTTGCTTCTGGGGATTTTGTTCGGCCATTCAACGATCACTGACCACTGAGCATCAGTTTAATGCCGTTCTCCTGCCGTTGACAGCCGGGGAAATTCTGCCGCATCTCCAAAAACCTCCCGTCTCCGATCCCGTTCCCCGCAAGAAGATCCTTTCCTCCTTCATACTCTACTTTTGAACCTCGAGAACAGACTCGCCCGTCGTAATCACCCCGAAACTCGATCTTTCTTCGACTCCGCCGCGGAATGTCGCCTCCTTAGGCCCCGAATCTGTCCACCAGAGTCAGCCACGTGCTGGTCGATTTGGGGTAATGTCCTCGGTTGACGCTGCTCACATCGAGCATGCTTCAATGTCCGACGTTGCGCGAAACGCCAATACTCAAGGGCATGGCTCCGCCGAGGTCCTCAACAAGTCACGGACAGAGCCTCCTGTTTGTCCTACAGACGGTGAGGCTGTGACACCAAAGCGCAAGACGCAGACGCTCGACTATGTCTGGAGATCCGGAGTTGCAGGTGGTTTTGCCGGATGTGCTGTGAGTAGTTGGATCAACGCCATGAGATTTATGCGCATTATTCACTGACTGTTTTTTTGTTAGGCCAAGACCGTTGTTGCGCCTCTTGATCGAGTCAAGATTCTCTTCCAAGCCAGCAATCCTCGTTTTGCCAAGTATACCGGGTCCTGGTTTGGCGTTGCGACCGCCATGAAGGACATTTACCACTACGAAGGCGCCCTAGGACTCTACCGCGGACACTCTGCAACTCTCCTACGAATCTTCCCCTACGCCGGTATCAAATTTCTCGCATATGAACAAATCCGAGCCATTATTATATCCCGAAAGTCACACGAGACCCCAATAAGAAGATTGCTCAGTGGAAGTCTGGCAGGCGTTACATCTGTTTTCTTCACATACCCCCTAGAGGTCATCCGAGTACGACTGGCTTTTGAGACTAAGCGTGAGGGTCACTCTTCTCTATCTTCGATATGCCGTCAGATCTACAACGAGCAGCCTGTACCAAAGTCCGCGGCCGCCAGGCTGCCCAACACCCCGGCGCCTGTTTCAGCAGCCGCAGAAGCGACCGCAGCGTCGGTGCAGGCCATCGCCCCCCGGACAGGTTTTATCAACTTCTATCGAGGCTTCACTCCTACAGTTCTTGGCATGCTCCCGTACGCAGGCGTGTCCTTTTTAACCCACGACACCGTTGGGGATATTATGCGGTCTCCAGCCTTTGCACAATACACCACACTACCCAAGAAGAAGAACCACCCAGCGGGAAAGCCTGCGCCTCTACGGTCATGGGCAGAGCTCTGCTCCGGAGGTATCGCAGGCTTGATTTCACAGACGTCATCCTACCCGCTCGAGGTGATCCGGCGACGGATGCAGGTTGGCGGGGCCGTCGGGGACGGCCGACGGCTACGGATCGGCGAGACTGCCGGTATGATCTTCCGAGAGAGAGGCATTCCCGGCTTCTTTGTAGGCCTGACCATCGGGTACGTCAAGGTGATTCCCATGGTCGCGATCAGTTTCTACACATACGAGCGTATGAAGCTCGTCCTTAGCATATAGATGCATTGAGCAATACGGGAGTTATTTTGGCTGGCGTTGATGGAGTCATTGCGTGATATGGCATGCGGAATATATCTCATGGGATGGTCTTGGATGACTGGTTATCAGAGCAGTGCGGCTACATAGATGCATAGAGTGGTGGTTAGGCTCCTGTAAAGTTTCACATGAAGATCAAATATCTCCAGTCTATACCCGGTTCACAACTTTACTCTTTTCATCCAAATAACCCACGGGTCTGCGGGACCGAGCGGCAGACTCCGAACGAACCAATCTTTACCAATTCGCCATCCTCGGCTGAAAAACGAAAGTTTCTCGAAACCTTACTGCTTCTGGCAACCCGCGTTTCCCGGGTAAGGGATTACACGTGCCCAGCATGGGTTCTCGCAAGCTTCAATGCGCCCTCGTTTTCCAACCTAGGGGCGAGGGCGTGGACGTAGGCTGATGGGCGCAGAATGCCGGTGTTTGACTGGGTGGGGAGTAGCGTCCAGATGGACGCTGGGCTTCTAGAATATGGGAGTTGTAGCTGCCAAGTATACGGTACTTCGAACGGAACTCGACGAGGGCTTCTCGAGATTATGTAAATGGCCCGATGATGGCAACCAACTTAGTATGAGAGTCTAGTAGAGTAATGGAAAGCGGGAACTATACTAATCTTAAGGCATGCCGAGGGACGTTTGCGTTGCCCTCTGCTTTGTGGTTGTGGTTTTGGCCTTTTGTGGCATTGAATTGCCGATGGTTGCATGACGTATCAACACATTGTTGTGGTGTTTCATTTGCCCCCCGCAGTCGAAGAACGGAAATGCTCGTCGCTCTCGGCAATAAAACGCATATACCATGATCAACGGAACAGAACGATTCCCGAGTGCCCGAAACTCAACTCATGACTCTCTTATGGTAGGTATAACAAGCCCGAACAAACCTGCTTACCCTAGGGCCACGGCTGTCACAGGTATTTCAGAGAAGCATGAAGGTGCGTCAAAGCGGGGATGAGGAAATACTTTTACAAATTTGTAAATACCTTAACTAAAAATCATCCAATGAAATAATGCATTATACATGACGAGAACGTGATCTGCAACAGCAGTTGATGCTAGGACAAAGCCAAAGTTGCAGGTGATAATGCAGGCCCATGGTTGGTTGTTCATCGGCTTGACCAATCCCCGACGTGGCTCTGAGAAGCTAGCTACCTAGGTACCTTACCTACCTAGGTCAGCCTTTCACCTTCAACTTCACTTCAAATCCACCATCAATCTCACAAACAAAACGTGCCATCGCCAACGACGATCGCTATAACCTTTTGCTTCTGAACTGGCGCACTCGACGATTAGCCTCTAAATCGCAGCTAGACTTTTCGATTGCGCCTTCGCTTACGCGCAATCATGGCGTCCGCCGCCGACCTCGACGGCCTCGTCCTCCTCCGACAGTCCATCTCCTCCAGCGCGTCCTTCATCCCAAGTGCATCCGCAGACGCCTCGGCCCCCGAGGTGCCCCTATCACAGGCAACACACCTGCGCTTCCCCAACCAAAACGTCGCGGTCCCCATCGACAACCCGACGCGCTTCGTCTCGCACGACAAACCTGTCGACCTGCGCAGCATCTACTTTGCCTGGCTGAACCGCGAAGTCGCCATCCCCGAGTACAATGCTTCCGCTACAAAGCTTAATGATGAGCTTGCTGTTGCGGGCGGAGTTGGAAAGGTCCAGAACTTGGGTTTCATTGAACGGTTGGACCTGATTACCTGGCTCGAGGGTGCTAGTGAGGAGAGCGAGTACATCAAGCCTCTGGCTGGGGACAAAGATGCTGCGGCTGCTGGCGCGACAACGACGGCGAAGACGGGTGCTATTTCTTCAGCTTCGCAGGCGCGATCAGGTCGTGGCACGACGAACCCTAGGCTGGCGGGTATCTACAACGGCGAGCGGCGGATGGGCGACCGTAACACGGTCCTCAGGGGTATCAAGCCTACGGTATAATCTCACCTCCCCCCTTGTGATCATCACTTGAGCTCAAACTGACTCTCCCAGGACTTCTCCCACGTGCGCAAACTCGCCGCGCCCTTCATCCAGAAGAAATCTCAATCCAGCTCCTCCAGCATCCCCAGCAACCCATCCCTCGCACTCAACCAAAAGGTTCCCGCAAGGCGACCAGACCCCATTATCCTCCTTTCCCCCTCGGCGTCCTCCCTTCTTCGCCTCTCCAATGCTCGCTCCTTTCTCGAGGACGGCATGTTTGTCCCCGCCGACGCCGGCGGCTCCTCGGCCACCATGCTCCATGTGCAGCGCACCATCCGCTCTGTCGACCCGAATCGCCCGATGCGCTTCATCCTCGTCGAGGGCTCGGAGCAATTCAAGCCCGAGTACTGGAACCGCATCGTCGCCGTCTTCACGACGGGCCAGACGTGGCAGTTCAAGAACTACAAGTGGAGCGACCCCAACGAGCTCTTCAAGCACACGCTCGGCATCTTTGTCGGCTGGCGAGACGACCAGGCCCCGGATAATATCCGCGGTTGGGGTCACCGCGTCCTGTCTACGGGTGTCGATCGTTGGCGTGGAGAGGGACATGATGCCTCGCGCTTCCGCGACAAGGAGGTCGTGGAGTATATCTGGCGAGCTATCGAGGAGAACATGCGGAGCAGGGGCTGGAGAAAGGATAGGGCCCCGAACTCGATATAAGCTCGAGATATCTGGTTCATTTCACTGCACGATTGACACTTGGGCATCTACGTGGGATGAATGGCATTGGAAAGGAGACACCATGGAGTGGGTGGGGGGATGGTCTCGCGAGAGTGTCCCCTATCTGTACTAAATTCCCGCTGGGAGGGGAGGCTCGGGAGTTTAAAAGCGATGGCGTTTGAACGGTTCTTGCAATGTAGACATATCTACGCAGTCTAGTTGTAGGATTGTGGGAAGAGATCCAAGGGGGCATAGAAATCTACAACTCAGGTCAATTGACACATCATATTTTCATAGGGTGCAAGTAGTCTGTAGCACTTCGGGTGTTTCACTGGCCCTTGGGCGCCTCTGACGGAATAATATGCTCTGCTCTCCCTTGTCCATAGCCAGAGAGGCTGAGAGAGCTCATTTGGGCGGACATTCTAAGGACGTCTCGATCTAAAGATGGCACCCTGCTCCGACTCTACGAAGCAATGACAAATCTTTTGGATACAACACACCGCTTCCACGATACACAAATGCGAGCTGTCAGTCCACAGGGCTGGGTATACTTCCGAGATATGCATGGCCGCACACGGAACAATCACACATCACTCTTTCATCCTCCGAGTCACATACTCAACCCAACCACTGGCCCTCGCTCGTCGTCTTGCACACACAAGCTTTCCGCCTAGTAGAGCCATCTCAAAGCGGGGGCTTGTGAGAGCTGTGAGACTGTAACGCTGCAGCTGCAGCTGACACAGACTCGTGGGGGAGCTAGACGAGGAGGGAGGGAGGG
>JABCKW010000772.1:0-21381 GCA_014824385.1 Fusarium cyanostomum
ATAACTTAAGAATACGCAGTCTCGCTAATAAGACCCTCAAGCCAGCCATGCGAAGCACTATAGAACCCTCATCCCCCGCGCAAGGTACCTACTCCATAGCGCGAACCGGATCATCCCGTCCGCATGTTGAACACGCCTCGAGCTGCCGCCTGTCTACTCCGTATAGGTAGGTAGTCAGCAGAAAAAACAACTTGATCCTACGAACGAACATCCCAGCCTCGGCGTGCCTTTGTAAACGCACAGGCAGCAACTTCTCGGATGTTGACAGGACTGAAGCCTAATGCAGCCCTCGACTACGGATGCAATCCAATGCAAGCAAGGCACTTTCCTTCCCCTGACCTTTGGATTGCCTGGTTTTCGGAACTTGATGAGGGCGATCGCTCTGTCAACTGCCGTTCCCGTCCTTTTGCCTGGCTATACAGTATGAGAGTGGGGAATGATCAACTCTGCATCTCCAGCCACTGGCAGAGCTGCATTGATCGGTTTGAACAAACGTTCAGTCGTTTGCTGAGGCGAAATCCCAGATCGCATCCTGATGGTTGGTTGTCGGCATTCCTCATTTGCCAGCGCCTTTCTGATTTGGCCGGCAATGAGCAAACGATCCTTTCCATCTCTGTCCTTGTGCCACAATGGCTTTGTGAAACAGAAGCCCTGCGTCTTAACATAGGATTCCCCTGTCAGGCACGGGAAGACTGACTGCCCAGCCGCCAAAGGGTCCCAAAAACGTGGAGAGAGATGTCTCGGGAGAATTCTCCGCAACGGGCGGGACGGATCTCAGCTAGAGTACGGATGGCAAGCTGAGCAAATGACAATGAACCCGGCCTCGAGCTGACGAACAGAAGCCGACGGCAAATCCTAGCAACACCACGCGTTCAGGATTCTGTGGTCAGCATGAGGTCAACCCCAAAGGCCGGGCTGAGTTATCAGGCCGTGGCCGTCGTCAAAGCGCTCTCTTCCGTGATGAAGAGTCGTCCCGAGGCGGCGTGTTGTCAAACCTGTCGTCCATCCATTCGAGCCCGTTCCTTGCATTCCAAACTACTACTAAGTATGTACGTCCGTGCAGTATGAAATAGGATACAGGCTCTCTCCAATCCAGTCCTGGATAGGCCATCACCCTAGGCCGGCCCGGTCAGGTTTCACGCCGGCGATTGGTCCGGATGGCGTTTGTTGGAGTTGCGCGCGGTCCCGTCCGCCTGGAAACACGGAAGGGGAACTACCGTATCGAAATGCAGGCGTTGGGGCGAGCGATGCCAGATTTCGCGCATAATGTATGTTGCGCTGGGTATATCAACCACCATAGACGATTAGGAGTCTGGGAATAGCCGACCGACGGGGTTCCACCACCGCTGCTGCACTCTGCCCGCCTGCCCGCCGCTCGCCTCTTCTTTCTGCTGCTCTCCCGCGGTCCCGCAGCGACGCATACATGGAGCGTCCCCATATCAATGCTGTGCAGCAGCAAGCAAGCACATGTGTGGTATCACAAGAAAAGGTGGGTGCGCGGCTCGCGGCCGTCAGGAAAAGATGGGCTGGTGGCAGTCTTGGTGATGATCCCTGGTCAACATAACTCCCGGTCTGCCCTCCAGTCCCTTGATTGCCCGGATCCGGGTCCGGCTCGATATTCAACACCCATGGACCATCTTGGTCAAGAGAGAGTAAGTGCTGAATGGATAGAGACGGGACAACACAGAGCTCGCTCAGCCCCATCGTCGATGCAACGATGCAATCGCCATCTTGAGATTCTGGGTCAGAGCGTGAAGCGTCTTATACCCCAGTCTAGCTACTTCGAGCTTGCCGTTGCTCGCACTACTCTTAAGCTTAGTGGTAAGCTATCTTGCTAGACAACCGCTGCACATCCTCTGTTCCAAGTACTCCGTGTGAAAGCTTTGATCAGCAAGCACATAGGGCTGACAGCGTCCGACGGAAACAAATGCGGCAACAAGCCTGGGGCAAAATACCCCATGGGCTGCACTAGGTAGGTACCTTAATTAGGTAGGTAGTTTCGTACCAGAACATGTACCTGTAGGCAAAGGCTTAGTAAGGTATCGTAGCTGTGCAAACATATGGGGTTGACGGGATGAAACGCCTTGACCCAACTCCAGGCCCCTCACGACACGTCACAAACCACCCACCAGGGGGGTTCGCAGCAAGCCCTCCTAGCCCACTGGGTGGCTGTTGATTTTTTATTTGAAATTTAAAATTTAAAATTTCTTGTCGTTACTCCATTATTTGATGCGGTCTCATTCATTCGTCATCAATATTGCCAATTTGCATCAAGTCATGGCCGGCCCGGTTATCCTTGTAAGGCGTGTCTGCGCTTGGTGTCTTGGAATCTATCTCCTTGGTAGGTAACGCTACGCAGTCGATCCACACGTCGAATTACCGAGATCTTGGCCAAGGTACATACTCCAGGCAGCCCAGTTCAAAATCATATTGCGACAGCCGGTGACCGTAGCCGTGGCATCGTCTTTCATTCAAGACGCTCACCGCTCCATTAGATACGGGACATTATTCTCAGTTGACGGGGAGCGGCAGGTTGGCAACCCAAAGGGCTCATGGACATGGGGGTAAATTAGAAGACCAAGCATGTTGAACCCCGCTTCATCGTCCTGGTCTGGCGCGCTTTTGACAAAACCGGTCGGCAACGTGGAGCCGCAATCCTTTGATCAGTGGGAGGGTCCTCGAACGCCTCGAACGCCTCGACCTGAGAGCTGCCCAAAAGCTCTTGGTGTAATGAGTGGGTATCAATAGGTGTGTGGCTATCGTAGTCACACCAGTAGAATCACCAATGGCGGTTCTTGTCCACCATCGGGCTTGATATCCTCACACGCTTGGTTCCTACCGATCTGAGGCTGATTTGACGCGCGAATGGACACACGTATATGTTGTTGGAGGTTGCTTGTTGTCAGCCTGTCTTATTTGATTCTTAACTCCGACTCCTTGTCTCAGCCGTGTAATAGATAATAACGATTTGGCTCATGACATCGCTGGCCAAATCGATTTACTCGAGGAACAGCATGTGCTGTATTTCCGGCGTCGAGCAAGGGTCTCGGAGGCTTGCAGCATGGCCAACACAGCAATGGCATATGTACCTGTCTTCGAGGCGGCGTGACGCAAACGTACTTCGAAGTCGATATCAGATGCGAATGGCGAAACCAGAGGCAAATCCCATCTCCGGGATAGCCCGTTCAATCTCTCCGTTTACCTGACTCCGACTCCGTCCCAGTCCTTGCAGGACTATGCCCGTTCCCGCGCTGTGCCAATCATGAAGGGGCACCCGGTATATAGCGAATACAGCGGGACCCTTCGGTGTCTACAGTCTTCCTGGCTGCGCCCTTTCCGGCCATTGCCGTGAGCAGAGAGCTGGCCTATCAGTGGTTGGAGGTTGGCTGGAGGAACGACACACGTACATACGCCGCAGCTCACTTGACACACGATCCGCCGCTTGGGTAGTCGTGGATGGTTCGTGGGTCCTAGGTGGGTGGGCTTCGGGGCCTGTCTGAATGACTTTTGCAATGCCACATATTGAATATGAGAACGTGGATGGTAGAGATTGGGGATGCCAATGGGGGCTCAAGATGCACCATTGGACGGGCCGTCCGGTCTATTCAAGGGCGCTCCGACGTGAACCAGGAACGCATCGGCACAGTCTAGATCGTTCTGCTGGGCCGCGGTGAATGAGGGCGTCGAGGGCGTGCGTGAGGCGAGGAACTCGATTAAGAGCCGCGACAAACGGACATGGGCACTTCCGGCGAAATTGCTTTGCTCGGGCACCAACAGCCAAATCTACGCCGGGGCGATTAGCTGCCCCAACGTAGCATCCCGTCATCGGCTCTGCTCGTCAAATCTGCGCCAAAAAAAAACTCCCGTCTTGGCTCGACTTTGTTGCAGATTTCGCTCGACTTTGACCCTATTGCTTGTCTTAGCCAAACCGACGCATATGCCAACGTCCACGTCCCGATGCTGCGTGTCATGCAAGATGCGCAAACGTCTTTGTTCTCTCCGGCTGACTTGTAGTGCTAAGCAATGCCAGCATGGCCATGTTCTGTTACTCCTTCCTTCCTGCCCTGATCCTTGACTGCAGATCCAGCTCGCCTCTCCACCGCGCCCGCGCAGTTCGAGGAGGGGCACGCGAAGCACTCAAGCTGGTGTTTAGGCCAAGTATATACTCTACTCGACCCAATAGAGACGGGAGAATGCCGAAGGAAGATGCAGAAAGAAGCAAGGATTTTTTCTTCTCTTCATCGATGTGGAGTTCGTGTGGCGGTCACGATGCCATCGAGGTGGAAACTCATCCTTGCTGGAGTTGTCTGACTGCGGGCTGGCCACAACGTGGCGTTCTCAGAAGGGCCTGATGCTCGAGCCCTATCGTGGAAGAAAGGCTCGTGATGGGTTGCAGTGACGGAGGCTTCGAGTCCGCCAGGTATTTCAAGAAAAAATTGAGGAACAACGGTGACGTCCAATCATGGAGCGGGTGGGGCGGCGGTTTGCTACCATTGCATCAGTGCACTCTAAAAGTAAAAGGCTACCTATTGAACAGAATGGCAGGCCTCGAGCTGACTGCTGACCAACCAGCCGGACGACCACCTGAACGGAACAGGAAGAAGCCAGAAGATCTAAGCCCGCTCAGGTAGTTTCATGACGATTGGGCGTCGACAAAAGGTCGTCGGCCAAGTAAAAGCGTGCAGCTGCCAAGCGAGAGAACAACATTGAAGATGAACACGGGCCCTGGCTCATCGCCCCCATCCAAACTATTCATACACATCACCCAGATCGTATGCCTCGCCATGGATGCCGTGCATGCCTGAGCTTCAATGCTACTGTAAGTATCTGTGTCCGTACGGTGCTCGGACTCGACAACGCATAAATAACATCAACTCGTCGCATGATCCGTGTTCGGTGACCCATAAGTAATGAGCCATGATCCATGGAACAAGCAGAATTGATTCTTGGTCGCTCGATCACGATATCAGCTTTGTTAACCGCCAACACCTGTCGCCAAGGAGGTCTGGGTAGATAGGTATGTGTTTTATTGTCTCGCCTCTCCAGCTGCTGACAACTCTTTTCTTTTTTTCTTGATCGGTTCTCTGACCGCCTGTTCATCAACGGAACCGAGCACTGCCCCAGGGTATTCCCGGCAAGCCAATGAATGGAGGAAGCGGCGTGCAGCAACATGGAGCCGGTGCATCGTCAAGGACGGCCTGCACGAGTTTTCCCCCCTTTTTAGTGCTTCAAGCACCGAGTCCTGCTCCTCCTGTAGAGTAATGCGGCCCCCGCGGCCTGTTCAAGTCTCTCGGCTTAGATAGCGTCCATGTGTCGGTTTCTAATGCAAAAGTCGTCAAAGGCGAGACTGGAGCACTCCGCTCCGCTCCGCTTCCTGGGCACGGCTGAATGTTTTCGGCCCCCATGTCAACAGCTCGGGCCGGGCCTTCTCTGTGTCGGATCCAAGCGCCCGAACTGAAGGCGTCGAGGCCACCAGGTATCTCAGGCAAGCCTCAGCCGAGCGACGTCAGATTGCGCAAGAGGTGTGTATGTACAAATGATCTGTGAGTGTGTTGAATGTGTCTGGGACGGGCAGCGCACAGACGGACGTTGGGCCATGCTCCATACTCGCGCCGTTGTCCAAGTCAGGCAAAGCTTCAGCTGGCGACGAAGAAGGTGTGGCCCTCCATGCCAAATCCGACGTCAAGTATGCTCTGTCAATCATAGCCTTACTACTCTGTACAGAGTACTACGTACGTCAGTGCTGTTAGTCCGAGTTGCAAGGGGTTTGGCAGATGCCTGCCGGTTGAGCCACTCACGAATATCTATATTGGCCCTGCACATGTGCCTCTGCCAACCGCCGCCACTTGAAGGGTTCGTGAGGCGGTCCCTCAGTGGGACGTCATCACAGCGAATGAAAAATGAGGTGCAGGGACGGCGCAAGTAGGCCTGCGTCCGAACCACGCCAGTGCCTTACATGGGATAACATTGAATAGTCTGGTCATGTCCAGGAAGTGAAAGCCTGGGATCGGTTTCGTGTAAGAGGGGAGTTGCTACGACTCAAGGAAGGTAGGGGACCTGGAAATACATCAAAGCCAAGCCCATCCGCAAGTCATTTGGCAGAGAGCTCACTCAGACGGGACCCTCCTCATCTTGACTCAATGCTATCCCATCTCAGCATCGAGCGTGCCAGCTCCCCGCGTACGATCCTACCCCATTGATCACGGTGCGCTGACGCTGACGTTGACGTTGATCGATCCAGTTGGCGCCTGTGCCTGGCTGGGCTGGGCTGGGCTGGGCTAGGCTGGCATCTCGCCGGGATGTTCAATGCGATGATGCAGCCTTGGCCCCGGCCTGCATGCGATGTATCCCTGCTTCTCCCTAACTAATTAATATCGCGATCAAAATTTCTCGCCAAATCTATCAAAGAACACGAGCGAGATACTAAGACCCAGGCTACTAAGTTATTAGCTATGGGGGTCCAGTGTGACCTACTGGCTACCTACCTAGCCTTGCCACCCTCCACAGCACAGCAAGCCAACAATAGGTAACATTAGGTAGCCAGCCGCCAAATGGTCCTACTAGCCCGGCTGTACGAGTGATTGGGGTTAAGTCTCTTGTTCCCCTTTGCCTCACACCACGTTGTTAGCAGAATCGCACCTCTGGATATCTCATCTTGTGCCTCAGAGCCTGTGCTCGCCAGTTTGGGATGGAGTTGCCCAATGGCAGCGTCGTTCCCCGCCGCTTGGGGTTCTTGTCTGATGTCGCGAGCGCCAGCTCAGGTATGGACCAACCTCTACGGCGAACTCGAGCCAAGCCTCAAGCTTGACGAGGGTCATCCTGGCACCGGAATTGGTTTACAGAACGCCGTGACCGACGTAGCAAGCTGGCTTGAACTAGGCGACTCGCGCGCGAACTCCTCGGCTGTCGTCGCGCTGGAGGGTACCAGAATGGAGTACCCCAATCCAACAGTCTCCCAAGTCACCCCGAGTCGCATGTGCGCTATTATTTGCCCGCGTTCACTCATTGAGCTAGCTGCCATCTCGACCTTGCCGGGAGCTCGAGAAGCGAGCATTGAAGGTGGTAGGGCGTAGGGCGTCTATACATCCCTCTTACATCTCCGACGTTTCTCAACAAGGATGAGTCGTGAGCCGTAGACTGATGCGATTTGAGATTGAAATTGAGGTGTGTTCTACTCAAGTGGCCCAATATACGGAAGGCCTCATGGCATCGAACTGGGGCAGCCGGTTTGTAAGTCGGTCAGTCTGACGGCGAGCCAGCTTCGCCAGAACCTGAAGGATGGATCGCCTGGTCAAGCCCGTATTGACGAGACTTCATGCAATGATTCGTGGCATTGCCTCAACGCTGGATGCTGGAGGTTGGATGCTGGCTGGCAACTAGCAAGCTGCCTTCATCGGCACCCATTCATTCCAGCCCATTCTTTCCCTCGCATGGGCCTCTTTGGCTTCTTGAGGCCCGTAAAGCCCTTTGCATCCCATGGCCTTCCCATCAAGTCCTCAGGCCTTCCTTTCGAACCCGTCCTTGCTGCACCAGCTGTCAAAGGTGAGCAGAAAGAAGAAGAAGAAAAATAACCGGAGCCGGGAAGCAGATGGCCCCCATGCGAAGATCGCATCGTTCAACCTACTACGTATATGTAGGCCAGAGGGCGTACATGATGAGCTGGTACGAAACCATGACTGGGTGTGTGTGCAGCAACATTCCCCTAGCCTCATAGACACCGAAGACCAAGGCAAGGCAAGGCAAGGCAAGGCCGCGGCTGTACGGATGCAAGGCGATGAGGTACAAAGCGTTGCGGTGTACGGTGTTGTGCAGCAGCACACCCGCGCAAAGAAAAGAAGGGCACGATGACAGGTGCCAAATCTGTCTTGTCCCCATGCTGTTTCTTAGCATGTGCACCAGTGGTGCTGAGGCCATAGTGGCTTGGGGCGAACAAAGACCATCGGGAATCTGGCCAGGACTCGACAAAGCGAGACTCGGACAAGTCGGGATGGCCTCTCTTGGGTCAGGCAAGTCATTGGGCATGCGCTCTGCTGTTGCGTTGCATAACCTTCAAACACCTCATTTCTTTTCCTTCTCCCATCTTTATTATCAGGTTTTTCCTTTCTGTTCCTTTTCTTTCTCTTGCACTCTTCTTCTGCAAAATATGGGGACACGCAAGGTACCAACACCAGGACGCATGGCCAGCAAGGCCGCCCTCCCCAAAGCCTCCAACCATTTATCCCCGGCCTGTCGATGCCCTCTGCCTTATTGCCAAACACATCGACTCCACCTCCACCCACCACTTCATCCTACTCTTCACACGCCTCTAGACCCCTGCCACTTCAAGGTTGGCACCCCTCCCCCTGTTCCTGGTTGCTCATTGACCATCCCGTTCGCACTCGACAGCTCGTGCTCTTGTTGTTTCCTGGGCTTCCTCGTTATACCCCGGACCTCCTGTTAAGACATGATATCTTTTCTTGTCACATCGGTCTCCGGGGGCCTTGGATGTAATCAGACCCTGGCTTTCTCTCTGCATCGTCGTCTCCCCACACCGTTACGTCGCTGCCGCCGCCTCCTTTCGACCTGAGAACTTCTTTGGTGCCTTGGACGTTCATCTAAAACTACTTTTCCTGGTCGACTTTTTCTTTCTTTTTCCTTTGCCCCCCCGAGTACACCCCTAGCTCCATCTAGCTTCTCATCTAGTTCTGGGTCACCGTGTCTCGACTCCGGCCAAGACTAAAGAGAAGCGAGGCAATTCCAACGTGGGTCCTTTTTGTCTTGCGCATATAGGTCCTCGAGGCCTTACTAGTAGGGCTCGACGGAAGACCTGACCGACGTTTTCTCTTTCTTCAAAACGGGCAACCTTCGACGATCATCCTTGTCCCCCAAACACCATTTGTCCCTTTATCGAGCCAGTTGCCTCGTACGTCGATAGATAACAGCCCATGAGACAACAAGCCTTGCCTTGGTCTCGGTCACCTCCATTGGCGCTCCGCGATTTGCTCTGCCTCACTATCCATATCATCCTATTCCCATCCATTGGTTAAGAGCACCCTGGATATCACCAATCACAGGGACTCTACTTTCGTCAACGCCTTGAGCCACGCTTTTGGATCTGAACAGCCATCGCTGCGGCCTCCCAAGACAGTTCTTCTCCTTTTTACATCTTTTGAGGCAAACGGTACCTGACAAAGCCCAACACTCTCGACACCTAACCCAGCCGCCCACCACCACGCAGCACTCGTTACAAGGAGGCTCTCACATCTGCACATCTACACATCTATCAGGCAGCAAACGTTAAGAACCTTAATCATTAAAACTCTCCGGGGCTTCCAGGAAATCCCACATCCATTTGACTTGCTCGGACTCTGGCCTTACCATACCAAATACCAAGGATACAATACTCGGGATTCCATCACGCCCCTGTGAAACAGCGTTCCTAAGCGACGCAAGGCTTCTCGAGGCCCCAGCACTAGCTAGACCTTAGGACGAACCCAGAAAAGTCGCCGAGCTGGCCCAACTCAAGAGCGAGTCTCCGCTCTGCCTCCTGCGGGCAGAGTTGCCGTCCATCGTGGGTGTTGAGGACCGTCTCAACCTGGGGCGCACGCCGCGCTCCTATGCTAACGGTCCCTACGCGGACAGATCGGGTGGTTCGGTTGTCACGGTGGATATCGCCGCTCTTCTCAAGGGTTCTGACTCCCACGAGTCTTCTGCCTCTCCGTCTCGTCAAGTCCAAACCACTCGTCAACCTCCGACCAAGCCGTCAACCGCTCTCCCCCGGCCAGCTGCGCATGTTGCGGCTCCGCCGCCTTTAGCTCCGACACAAATGCCCGCTGGCAGGCGAAGCATGCCTCCCCACGCCACGGACCAACAGCCTGTCAAGAAGCAGAGCAAGTGGTCGCCCGAGGAAGATGCACTCATCATAGAGCTTCGAGGAAGTGGAATGAAATGGGAAGATATCTCCAAGCGCCTGCTTGGCCGAAGCGCCATCAGCTGCCGCCTACATTACCAGAACTATCTCGAGAGACGAAGCGAATGGGACGAAGAGCGGAAGAACAAACTTGCCCGGTTGTACGAGAGGTAAGAATGCCGCATTGAGCCACCAGATGACATGAGTCGACGTCCCTCGGCTCTCACGCTCCAAAGGAAAGCTAACAAGATGCCAGGTTTAAACCAGAAATGTGGGCCAAGGTTGCGGAAGAGATGGCAGTTCCTTGGCGAGCTGCTGAAGCTATGCATTGGCAGCTCGGCGAAACCGACATGGCTCGACGAGCAGGTGTTATTCCTTTCTCCCTTGCTGCAGTCAACGTCGACAGCAACAACAACCACCGAAACTCACCTTCACGGAGCCATGTTCATTCTCAATCTCAGGGCAGCATGCCTCGCGACCTCGGAGCTCCATCACCTCGAGCAATGTATAACAGGGCCCCTCCCATGCCGGTGGCCACCGGCCGAACCATTGTTTCTCGTCGAGAGTCGATTCCACCGCCACCTCCCATGCCTCTAGGTCCCGATCCCAACGAAGTCCACTACGTACCAGGACCAGGGCTTGCTCCGATTCAGAACCAACCACCGCCTAGGAGTGCGGGCATGCTTCCAGGGGTTGCTGAGCTTACTACTGGTGTCAGTCCATACAGCACTCCTGTGAGAGCCCCCAATGTGGGATCTATGGTTGGGGTAAGTCAGGGCTCTCTGTTCTCGAGCCTCGCTAGTTACTCGATGGAATCGGCCGGATCGAAACGACGAGCTTCAAGCCCTGATCGGCTTCAGCATGAGGCGAACCATCGACGACGCATGGCATAACTCGGACTGCCCCTGCTGATGGCGGGGCAAGCTAGCGAACTTGGGATTTGGAATATGGGATGTTTCTTGGCATTTCCTTTGCGGTTGATTTTGCAAAGGATGGTGTTTTGGTCACTGCAAGCGACGACTGATGTACGGTTTTCATCAGGAAGGGATTGAACAAGAGGAACTGACTGCATGGGTTGCATCGGCATGGACTAGACTAGAGCAAGGATACTGTCTCTGTCGAAAGCGTATTTCTTTTTTGCTTCGGAATTGTTTTGGAACGAGGGAATGAAAAGAACGATCGGTCTTTGGGCACAACATCTTAACTACAGCAGCACATGGCATTGGTCAACGACGGGATGGATACAAAGGATGCGAGGCGGAGATGATTTGACGTGATAATCCCGAAAAACGTCGGACTGTATTTTTTCGATTCTTTGGCTTGTCTTTTACTATGGTATTGTTCTTTCTTGTATTTTTTATTTTTTATTTTTTTTTACATGGGTCAGAGGCGTCTGAGAAGTAGTGGCGGATGGTTGGGAAGCATTTGGGGTCAGGGGATTTGGGCCAGGGGTGGCCTAGGAAAAGGAGTTGAAAATAGCCAAGTTGTTTTACTTGTTGCACAGCGTCTGTCTTAGTTGGGGTGTCAGTGAAGGAAAAGAGTCTGCTGTTTTTTCTTGTTTCAATAGATCATGTTGGGGATAGAGAAGAAAGAAGAGAGGAGAAGAGTTGTACAGCTACTATTATCTGGTTTAGGCTAAAGAAATCTCTTGGACGAAGTGGAATTTCATAGGCAGGCTACAGCTCTTACTGGTTTGACAAAGCATCTGCTTGCAGCATAAGTCTCGGTGAATGGTGCCTTTGAGGCTGGTATCCATATGCTTTTGCAAACGCCTACGAGTCTTGGCTGCTATTGTCTGTCTCACGCCGGTCGACTACATACCACCCACCAGTTGTCCTTCTCATAGCCGCTCTCCACCATCTTTCCCCCAGCCGCCACGATATCCTCCTCCAGCTCGCCCTCCCGGTACAGGTGGTAGTAGCGCTGGTACGTGCCGCCCGGCTCCTCGCCCTTTGGCTTCCGCATCACCCACGACACCAACCTGTCCTGGTTGCTGCCCGTGTCCCACCCGCGACGGCTCGACGCCTGCTCCAGCGCCCACACGTAGACGAGCACGCGGCCGGCCTCCGGCTTCACGCACGCCAGCAGCGCTGCGATGGCAGCCTGCCGACGGTCGCGGGTGGACATGTGGTGCACGACGGCGATGCAGATAGCGAAGTCGGCAGCAGCCTCGCGGTAGGGGAGAGCAAAGCCATCAGCAACGGCGACGTCGACGTCGGAGACTCTGGGGTCGTTGTTGACACCATCACCGCGCGGCCGTCGCAGTTCCGTCCGGGCAAGCCTCACGAGGGCAGGACTCCGGTCGGAGCCCAGCAGGTGTACGGCCGGGTTGACGCGCAGATACTTGCCGTTGCCGCAGCCGACGTCGAGCCCGACGCTGCCGGGCGGCTGGTTGAGCAGGAAGCTGGCGACGCGAGGCCAGGGCTTGTGACGTGTGGCGGAGAAGTGCGGCGCGATGGCTTCATAGACGGCGTGCACGTGGGTTGCCTCATATGTTTCTGGCGCCTCAGCCGCCGCGGAGGGCAAGGCGGGTTCTTCTGATGCTGCGGGGAGAGGATCTTGCCGTGGTTGGTCTTGAAGTTGGGTGTTTTGATGGTGAGAGTCGGGTTGCTGGAGTGGCCCGTTCCCTTGATCTCCAGCCGGCGACGCCGACGAACCACTCGCCATGATGGACGGTTCCTTATTTCCTTGGGGATCCGTAACAAGGCCCTATGGAGAAGTTCCTCGTCTGTTTCCTTGTTCCTGATCTGGGGAGGGGGTGCGAATTGGACATGAGTATCTAAGCGTGCGTTGAGATATCACGTTGGGTAATTTCTCAACTTACAGGCTTTTTAGTCGATGCGGGTGATGTGAAGTGTGGCCCGCGATTAGTGGAGTATGCTGGGGCGGCTCCGTGTGGCTGAACGAGATCACCCTTGATTGAGGAGCTCTGCGATAGCGGCAGAGACAGCTGCCCTGCCCGTATCAAGATGAATTATTTGATGGTGGAGGATTTCATGATTCAAGTATCGAGTTTCAACCGCAAACTGCTCTGTGCGGAGCGGTTATTGCTAGTTGGTGGTTGGCTGTCGAGTTGAACGATGGCCACATGACAAGGTTCTAGGTTGTGCTAAGAAGAACGAGTTTAAACAAAGCCCACTTACTAGGTATCCTGTCCCCTTGCTGATACCCTGCCCATCTCACGCTCGAGTAATTGAGGCCCCCGGTCATGAACGCCTCGGATCCGCCTCCAGTCTCAGAGTTTTTCTGGGTCCCTGGTCCAGGACATGGTGATTCCTCGTGCCGGGGGGGAGAGGGTTAATATCCACTCCACAATCGCATAACGTTATCTCTCGCATCACATCACCAAGTTAGCCTTCACATCATGTCACCCCATCCTTCGCAAGGCACAATATAAAACCGACCATGACATGGAACAGTTCTGGCGTCTTCTACGCCCCCTCCACCACGGGTGCCCTTGTTGGAGCTCAGCTCATGCGAAGTGTAATGAAAATGAAACCCTTAGGCGTTCGCAAGGGTTGAGCTGTGGGTATGGGTGCTCCCGCTCGCCAAATAAATGCACGTCATCTCCGATCCGCCGGGCTGAGACTGGAGCCTCAAACTTCCATGTCAGAACAGAACTGTCTCTTGCTGACTCGAGAGCATGACATGCGGAATGGCTCCCCGGTCCGCGCGGCCACGAGGGACGAGGGAGCCACGCATCCTTGGCCTGGACGGACAGGGGCAATGCAACGTGGAAATCAGCGCACAGGCAAGGGACTTGACTTGAAAGGAGTAATTCAACGAACCCGAGCAGCCTCTTCTGGGGCCAGAGCTGGACATTGGGCATCATCCTGGGACTTTGATGAACGCATCATCGTCAGATGGCTTATTGCTGCCCTTGAAAGGCCTAACCTGCCAAATCATATCTGACATGAACCATCCATCTCCCTCACCCGTTTGTAGCACCGGTATCGTCGAACCCTGGTGGTCATGGGCTTCTTGTGTAAGCACCTCATCCAAGCTGCTGACACAGTGTAGTTACCCAATCGCTCCTTTCAGGCTGGTCAATCCCCTGTATATCCCTCAACTTTTTGATTCATTAAAAACGTTCAGTGCTGTATGTCATACACTTATTTCCTGCCAATGTTAAGAGGGCTGTTGGCGTCAAAGACGTCCGTTGTAATCACCTCCGGATATGTCACGCCGCCCTGCTTGAGCGCGCTCTCCATCACCTCCATGATGACGATGCTCTCGGACCAAGGCAGCGAAGAGCTCTCCTTCTTGCCATCGCGCAGACACCGCGCGCACTCGTCCGCTTCCCAGAACATGCCGTGGCCCCAGTTGTCCCGCTTGGGATCTCGAGGAATCGGGCAGTCCACCAGTTCAACCTTGCCGTTGCCGTCCGTCTTGATCACTTTGTACTCGGTCGGTCGGTACGCAGGACCCGTGACCTGGATCTCGCCCTTGGTGCCCTGGATGCGAATCGCGGGACCACCGGTATAGAGCCCGTCTACGTCAGTATCGACACGCAGCGTCGTGGTCGCAATGCCCATGGACTTATGCTTGGGGAATTGGCAGATAATGCTCGTCATCTCGTCGGCGCCGGTATGGTACTTGTTGATGGCGGCTACAACACTGGGAGCTTCCTTGTCGGCCTCTGCCTGAACGTGGTAGAGAGTCTGGAACACCCAGGTCAACGAGTAGATGCCGAGATCGAGCAGGACACCGCCAGCGAGGCTGGGGTTGACCAGTCGATGAGAATCGTCATAGTCGACCTTGCCGTTGTCGAGGTCTTTGCCGAAGGAGAGATCGGCTTTAGAAGTGTTAGTGAACAGTACTCGATGATAGACGCAGCTGGGAGCCTCCAAAGATATGCTAGCCTACCGTAGGTTCTATAAACAGTGCCAATGGCACCCGACTTGATCAGCTCTCGCACCTTGATGCTGAGAGGAAAGTATCGCGTCCAAACGGCCTCCATGAGGAATACGTTCTTAGCCTTAGCAGCCTCAACCAGCTTCTTGGTCTGTGACGCAGTTACAGTGAAAGCTTTCTCACAGAGAACGTTCTTGCCGGCCTGGATCGCCAGCATGGCATTCTGAAAGTGGTGGCTATGAGGCGTAGCGACGTAGATGATATCAACATTTGGATCGGCGACAAGCTCCGCGTACGAGCCGTAGAGCGCAGTGGAGGAGGGGCCATTGATCTTCTTGATGAAGTCGCCGGCTCGGTCGGCGGAGGTTGAAGAACCGACGGCAACGATCTGGTGGCGCACGTCGTTTACATTGCGGACAGCGGGGTCAGTGAGGAGATCCTTGCCGAAGTCTGATTGAAGATTAGAATGATTCCTGAGGTGAGCAGCGGCGAACTCACTCTCGGCGATCCAGCCGGTCGCCAGAATACCCCATCTGATGGTGTAGGGAGTGTTAGAAGCCATGATTACCAAGTTCTTGGCGGTTTCTGATCCTTCGTGTATGCTTTACAATTGATTTGACAAACTTCTCACTGCAGATGGCCAACAGTTAACCAAGACGGTGGAAACTGAACAGAGGAGGGAGTTGAAAGGGCAGCATCTGGAGTGACGTGACATGACGGGACATATGCTATTTATCCTAACTCTACAGCCCCTCCATCTATGGCGGGGTAACAATGCTTGAATGCCCAGTACCTAGTTTCCTGCCCCTGGCTTCGTGGGTGGAGGAAGACGAGGTTTTGTGGAGGAGCAACACGTAGAAGCGGCCAGTCGAACCCGGAATTGCTTCACTGAGCATATCCGGTAGTTGGAGGACTCCAGGAAGAAGCTCCTGTTTGGGCTAGCATCGCCGTAAATCACACCCCGTTCAGAACTCTTGATCACTCAATCGCAGCCTCTTCATCAAACGTTACCTCGCGAGGGGAATCGGCCCCACAAAGAACCCGAGCGCAACTCGTCCGAGGTGGGGACTCCATGGAAGGCGGGAATCACTCCGCATCGCCGACGTCATCTCGGCGGGCGGTTGTTGTTACTCAATAACGGTGGTAGGTGTTTATCCGCCATGCTTCTAAATCTTAAAACAAACCCCGCGGGGTTTTCAACAACTGTCTTTCCATGCTTCCGTTAACAAGCAAATCTGATCTTGCCTTGACTTCCATCGAGCATAAGAGTTCAAAGATGCTTAAGCGGATAGCAACGCACATGCGGTTTGGATGGGGCATCTGTTGTGATTAGACACAACGATTGGCCGAGTTGCATGTTTGACGCAAGCCATTGAGGCTCAAAATGCCGTAACCAACACTTCTCACACTTCAGCCACCTTCTACCGTCTTTCAACATCAAACCTCAACGATCATCGCTCGATCAATACGTCGAACCTCAAGATCTTAGCTCGACGGCAATTCAGTTACATCTCACCTCTCACCTCTCACTGCAGAGTAAATCCTATCATTATGGCCGCCAAGCTAGCCAAAGACCTCAGCCTCAAGGGCTCCTCCACCACGCTCCCAAAGCTCGTCTACGGCACTGCCTGGAAAAAAGAGAGATCAGCAGACCTTGTCTATACTGCTCTTAAGCATGGATTCCGCGGCGTCGACACAGCTGGGCAGCCGAAACACTACAACGAGAAAGGGGTAGGCCAGGGTATCCAGAAAGCCATCAAGGACGGCCTGATCACCCGCGACGCCCTCTTTGTAGGCCTCCTGTTTTACCTACACCTAGATTGAGGCAAGGTTCGCGACTGACGCAGACGTAGATTCAATCAAAGTTTTCGCCCCCTGGAAATCAGGATGAAAACGCACCTTATGACTTCGATGCACCACTGGTAGACAAGGTTCATCAATCGGTGCAGTCATCGCTCGCCTATTTCACCATCCAAGGCCAGGAGCCTTACATAGACAGCGTACTCTTGCATAGCCCTCTGCAAACCATCGACGAGACCATCACGGCATGGAAGACACTCGAGACGTACGTGCCCCACAAGATCCGTAACCTGGGCATATCCAACACCACACTTCCAATCCTCCAAGCCCTCAACGATGCAGCCACTGTCAAACCTAGCGTCGTCCAGAACCGCTTCCATCGAGAAACAGGGTTTGAGATCGAGCTTCGCGCTTATTGTCGGCAGCAAGGAATCGTCTTCCAGTCGTTCTGGACGCTCAGTGCCAATCCGCGGCTCTCAGCGACCAAGCCGGTGAAGACAGTCGCGGAGAAGGCAGGTGTGGCTCAAGTGGCTGCGTACTACGCTTTGGTTCTGGGTCTCGAGGGCGTCACGGTCTTGGATGGAACTACAACCGAGAGTCATATGAAGGATGATTTGGAGGGTATCCGACGGGTTGCCGATTGGGCCGAGGCGAATGGCGCAGCCGACTGGACTTCTGCTTTGACCGATTTCAAGCAGACTATTGGGCAGGCGTGAAGATATGCTTGAATATGGCTACATGATAGCTAAAGCATGCCATTGAAACTTCCATAGTGCCACGCTGTCGTGTCCCATGGGGGTCGCCTATCAACTTCTGGGGAGGTATGTCTTACTGAGGGGCGAATAAAGAGATTCCTGAAACGCTACACCAATCCCTATACCTATTATGATCTAGTTAAAAGTCGGCTCCAGAACATCTGTCCGCTAGAAGTCTACGAAAACAAAGAGCGTTGTTACGGCAAGACCAAACTTCGCATACATTCCGGCATCGCATGCAACCTGTCTATGCGAGGCTATTGCTGCTTCTTGTCAGCAAAATAAAAAAACTTAAACCCCCTTTTAAAAAAAAAACTTTGATATCCATGGATGAGTCCCTCATTCTGAGTTCCAAAGGGACTATAAAAGACACTCGTATGCCGCCCCTTTGCTTTCAAAACACGTCAACACTTCATTACTCAGCATCATCGACGAGGTGTGCTGCGGTTGGTCTCAATTACAGCATGCCTACCCAAGAGGAGGACAGGAAGCCAAAGAAGATGGCATTTGGAGTGAAGAAGAATCGACGCTCAATACGCAAACGATGGACTCGTAGGAAACAATATCGCCAGCAACGAGTTCGACAGAAACAAGTGAATGAAGAACAGGAGGAGCAGAAACCACCGTTGAAGCAACTAGAGCTAACATCCCGAATTTATAGAGAAAAGACTTTCCGATCGACTCCCCAGGCCTTTCCAACGTTACGGGTGAACTTGGCCTAGAGTTCGAAAACGCAGTTGAAATTCTGCTCAAGTTGAAATCCGCCCACTGCCACCAGTTGGCCCGTAGTTCATCGCCAGTTGCAGACACTGGCCACCCAAGAATCACCACACCCAGCACAAACAAATACAATTTTCACCACGAGCTTCCACTCGACGGCAGTCTTCCCTCTGTGTTTGCGTCCAGACTGGAGACTTTGGCTACTGTCGCTCTCTGGGATTCTCACACCAGTCAATCTTGTCAGCAAGCTTTCCATCACACCCCTTCGCCTCGCTCCCCATTTTACTGATTATCGATATCAGCCAGAGAGAATTAACAGTACATCAGTGCTTATCGTTCTCAAGCTAGAGTTACTGCAATCAGAGATTCGTTCGCCACAGCCTGTTGGTGAGATAGCTTTGATCTGCTCTTTACTGGGGATGCATATCTGATAACTCTTGGAAGAGTAAGCCACTGCTCTTGACATCGAAGATGAGTAGCCCATGGGACGTCGCCGAACGAGACTTCGGTCTAAGACCACGTATGCCTCCTGCATCACTGTCAGTATGGCCCTGGCTGATCATTTTTCTTAGAACTGCGAATCAGAATTCGGCCCCGCGTTCCCGTCGAGGCCGCCGAACAGGCTCAACCATCGCCGAGTGAGACAAACCCTTCCCGCGACTCGACTGAAAGGACCGAAAATACCCCTCATACCTCACCGGCCGAGAACATCGAGGAGGACGATCGTTCCTCGACCGTTTCTCCTGATTCCAACAGGAACTTCCCCCCGCTCTCCGAGGAGAAGCCTTCCAGGAGACGTCGGAGCAATGAGTCTCAGCGAAGCAGCAAGGGCAGTCCTACTCTTCCCGTCAATTTCCCCCCATGCCCAATGGACCGACCCGATCGTGCCGGCCTGGACATGTGGCGTCAAGGATGTCGAGAAGTTCAACGCCCAGATGGGACTGTTGAAGGCTTGGACGTCGTCAACTGGCTCCTAACGAGGAGGGGAGGAATCGCCAACCCATGGCCACAGCTCGACGAAGGTCTCAAGGCGATCGAGAACATGCGAAAGGACCCGGTCGACTTCAACAAGATTGTGCGTCAGCGAGAAGAAGCGGAGGAGACAGCCAGGCTCAAGGAAGAGCGCCGCCAGGCAAACAAGCGGCGATACCGCCCACGAGGACTGATTGCGAAGGAAAAGGCGGAGCGACGAGCCGCCGCCGCCAAGCAAGCTCAAGAGGACGCCGCCAATGCTGAAAAGAACTCTCTGCGGGAGGAGACTGAGATTGATCACGCAGAGCCTCAGGCAAAGAAGGCGAAGATGGATGCTGCCTTCTAGACAAAGGCACTGCGGGGGGTTGATCTTATAAGATGGAAGCAACCTGGGGTTGGATCGGTTGGGGAATGGCGACTGGATTGAACAAAGTGCCTGCGTAGGCCTTCGTCCAATGATTCTACCTTAGGTAGGTACCTAGGTAGGAAGGCTAGCAACTTTGAAATAGCCTCAGGAATTGCATTCAGTCGCACAAGCCGTCTCTACTTTGCTTTCGTTCTGCACGGTTCTGAAACTCCAGTGCCCTATATCTAATCCATGCATGCATCTTTTTAACATATTCCCTAATCCGCTCACTTTTTCTCGGGGTTTCCAATATCCTTGGCAAAAGTGTTGGCTACAATGAAAGGGAAACACGCTGTCGCTTCCATATAAACCTGTAGATCCATGGTCAGTTATCGAAATCGATATGAGAGCCAAGAGCAGGTGCTTCGCTCACCTTAACGCTATCAGCACCAATCTTGATTTTCCCCCATGAAACGGCCTCATCCGGCCTTGCACCAGCATCGCTGCCGTCAAACTCCTGTGCGGTATTAATGTAAACAGCCGACTCCGCGCCATTACGCATCAAGCACGCGTTGGCAATGTGATGCTTGACGACTCCGCCGCCCAAAATGATCATGCCGGCCCGCTTGGCGCGAACAGAAATAGTGTTGATGCGACGGATGTCCTCGACGAGGTCGATCTTGAGCTGCAGGGGCGAGGACTTGAAGGTGTGGAAGTAGAGCATATCGCCCAGGCTGCCGTCGGTGAGGGCCGGGCAAAAGACAGGGATGTTGTTCTTGTATGCCCAATAATACACGGATCGCACATCGTTGATCTCCTTGCCAAGACGGTGGATGACCTTCGAAGGGGTCCAGTTGATCTCGTCGTCCGTACCCTTGCTGGCCTCTTGCTCCTCCAGCATCTTGTCGAGGATGGGCACGACCCAGTCCTCGAAGGCGCAGTAGTTTGTGTTGGGCACAACGAGATTGCCGATGCGGTTGAGGCCCTTGCGGCGGAGGTCAGCGCCGGGGGTGCTGAAGGAGCCGACGTAAGTGTCGCCGAGGCACTTGATAAAGTCCTCCTCGATGCCGCCAGCGGTGGTGACGATGCATGAGACATGGTTGTGCTCCACGAGCCAGCGGAGGACACCACGGAGGCCCGAGGAGATGAGGTTGGAAGTGTAGCCTAGGAAGATGGTGGCTTTGTCGTCCGTCTCTGGGTCTCGCCACGCACGCTGCGAGAAGGATGTAATTAGTCAACCCTGTGTTCCTACTTTCTTTGTCGTAGGATATGAAATTCTATTCTTGAAAGGTCACGAGGAGGAGCTAACCATGTCATTAATGATCTTTACGGCTTCACACATGGAAGACGCTTGGAAGCCCATGTGACGCATGCCATCCAAAAGATCCTCCGCCGTAATGGGAGCCTTGAACTTGTTGAAGTCCAGCTCCTCAACCTTCTGGGCATCCTTGGGCATCTCTTCGGACTTGACCAGGACGGCATCAGTGACCGTTGACGGCGGCGCATTCGAGTTGGAGGAGGCCATGACTCGTTAAGTGAGTTCGTAAATGGCGAGTTGCAAGTAAACGTGAAAATGAATAAAAACTAAGGTAGGTGAAAGAGTCTTAGTAAAGGAACGTTGGGGTTCTCGCAGACAGCTCGCAATACATGCTACTGCTTCAAAAGATTTCAGCGTCGAGATCTCCTAATCATCGGGATTTTCGTCAATTTCGTCCTCAAATAGGCCAGTTTACTTCATTTTTCCAAGATTTCTTCAGTGAGAACCTCCGGCTCCCGGCTCCGCATGCAACCGGCGGGGTCCATCGGGTACCTGGACAGGCGTAGGTGGTTAGGTAGGGCGTGCGCATATCGCTTCACAGATGTTGGGCGCATCCGGTATAGGACTAGCGCAAGCGGGCGGCTCTATTCTAACTTCCGGTTTTAGGCTAAAAGTGTAATAATAATAATTAATAAAATAACTTAGAAAAAGAAAGAAAAACTAAAAAGGTCTAGACTAGCTATTAATAAAAAGGTATTAATGTTTTTTTTTAAATATATATATATAT
>JABCKW010000776.1:0-16844 GCA_014824385.1 Fusarium cyanostomum
GTTATATAGCTCTCCCTCCCCTCCCTGATGTTGTGTCACCTCCAAAAAAAATGCAACGTCCTTGGACAAACTAGGCGGCAAGCTGGCCAACCAGGAAAGACTTGACGCTGGCAATCTTCTGAGTTGCCTCGCGCAGCTTCTCGGCATTGTTGGGGTCCGGCGTGAAGTTGATTGGAGGAGCGCGACGAGTCGAAGGGACAGGCGTCTCCTGGGCTGGAGGCTCGGGAGACTTGGGAGCCCACCGACTGGACTTCAAACCAACATCACGTTCCAGCCCGTTCTTAATGTCTAGGCGAGTAAGATCAGCCATCAATGTTACAGCGGATGCTAGTCCAGTGTCCTTACCAGAGTCAAAGCTGGGTTTGCGAGGCTGATTCTCCTCTTCGGGGATATCGGGCGCAGTTGGAATGGTAGTCCAGCCATCGCCAGAAACAACGGGCTCCGCCATTTCAGGCTCGACATCAGGTTGGACATCGGACTCCATGGAGGATTGATGAGCGACGTCGTTGGGCACAGAGACAATACTGGGCGTGGTCGAGGAGTCAGCAAGGGCCGAGGTCGACTCGGCATGAAAGGGGCAGCTTGGCTTGCCGCCCCAGAGCTCCTTGAGCAATGCAGTGTGCTTTTCACGAACCGAGCTGTCGTTGAGATTGATGGCAGGGCGCTGGAGGAGGGTCGACTCCAGAAGCTCGCGGGCCTTGCGGCGATCGCCGACATTATCCTCGCAATCAGTGCAGCTCGCGCAACGGATCTTGGCGATGTCTGCGAAATCGATTCCGTTAGTAGCGACGTCACGCTCGACGCTGCCACAAGTTCCGAAGAAGCAGATGCAGGCGCCGCGAGCGTGGTCGCAGACGAGGCGCTGCTGGGCGACCATGTGAAGCTTGCCGCAGTTGAAGGTCAAGCTGGGCGGCTTGTGCGGCGCGCACAGGGCGACGGTGATGCTCTCACGGCACATTTTAGAGATGGCTTGGCGGCTTTGAGCGTGATGATCGAGAGGTGAAGTGGATGAGTGAAGAAGGGCCCTTGTGGTTGGGCGGGATGAGGACGAAGAATTCAGACCTTCTTGGAGGTTGAAGGAGACTAAAAGAAAGAGAGAAGAAAGAAGCAAAGGGGAGATAAAATAAAAAGTGTGTGAGGCCTAAGAATTACCTCAGGAAAGCTAAGGCAGGTGCGTGAGGCAAAGGGGAGGTAGGAGCCGGCGGGCACTGGCAACGGGCAGTGTGCAGGTGCGAGCCAGGCAGCAATAGAAGCGCGCCGAGGAAGGCCAGAAAGAAGGCCGCTGAGTTAACAAAAGATATGAAAGAGAGTGTTGGTTTTTAATTTATGTGTAGGCTCTATACCTATACCTCGATGGGGGATGATGAGAGGACTTGTAGCTAGTTTGCAGGACCCAAGTAATAACTCATCCATCGATCACATCTCCTATATGCTGAGGGCTCACCTTCGCCTGACTTGACCATTATCCCATGTCTCATCCTCCTCTAGCCAAGTATTATTTGTTTGCACTCCGGTCCTGGTGCGCACGACTTGGCAAGGGCCGAATCCAACACCTGTCCAATTCCCCGTCGTTCGTATATGCCCTCTTTCTTCACCACGTACATGATCCAAAACAGACTCCAGTCCTTCTCCTTCTCCTTTGACTCTTGGGGCAGCGGAAGAGCCGAGCCTGGTAGCGGTTGGTGAGAGTATGACATGAGCAAACACTCCGCTTCTATGCCAGCAGTGTGTGAAGCGACATCATCCAGGTGCAAGGACCCCACAAGCTCACCATCTGGGGAGAAGAGGGGAGACCGGTTAGCCCTCTGTAATGGGCGGTTGTAGGGAGGTAGGGCTTTAGATTTCGGATCCTGCCCTGACTCCAGAGGTGGAAGAGGGCCAGTGATGAGGCGAATGGTGAGCGTCTGGAAATAGAGAAGATGGTATTTAGGAAAGGTTCTGTTTTTCATTAGTACTCTTTATCATAGTAATCGTTTCGGTAGTCCTATAAAGTAAAAGAAGTACTTACGGTATTGCAGGGACGGGTCCCTTGTTCGCTCTTCTGATAAACTCAATCGACATCTGAGCCTTCTCGATCCTCTTATCCTCCACCTTGTGAACCTTTTCGCCGCTGTTTTTCTTGACTTTGGAAGAAGTAGTATCTCGAAACTCGAAGTCAAACTCGTCTTCGTCGCGTGTAAACGTCGTACGGCCGTCCAGTCCTTCCCCTTCCCGTTCATGTGCTTCTACCTCTGACGGTTAATGACAAATTCAAAGGGCGATTAATGGAGTCACACTCACTTCCTCGGCGGAAAGAAAGCCAGCTATACAGCACCATCCACGCTTGCGAGTCTGCTCTTTCGGAAGCCATCTTGTCAAACTCAGCTTGACTGTTGATGAGGTCCATGTCGTACAAGTCTGCAGGGCCTCTCTCGTGGCGGTATTGCTGGCCCCTCTGGAAAAAAGGTCGTGGAAAGCCAGAGCAATGCCCCGAGGACACAGCCAAGGGGCATGTATACCAAGTGGAATTTTCCTTCAGGCTTTTGATGACTTGTGCGCTGAGTAGGTGAGAGTATCGATCCGCAAGTTGCTCAATCCTGCTGGGTTTGCCGTCGTGCGCGTCAATGCATTCCACGTTCTCCAAGCTTCCGCATCGTTTCCACACATTCCACTTTATGAACGTCTTCTCTCGCATCCAGTGTAACAGGCTCTCCGGTTTTTGCTTGCTATCATCTGGCCATTGATGAATCTCGCGAGGCCAGGTTATGCCGCCAGACCAGCCTGCCCATGAATAACTTGCAAACCCGGGCCTTCTTCGCAGCATTCCATCTGTCGAAGTAAAGAGCATGGCCATGTCGAGGTAGTAGACTGGAAGCCCTTCCGTAAACCAGGACGTCAAGGCAGCGCTGAACGGCCGTAGAACTCCTGACAGGGCCCGAAGAGCGTCGCCATCGTACCGAAGCATCCGACTCGAATACTGTTCGCAAAGTCTCTGGTAGACTTGCCATGCTTCCAGGTTGCTACTTTCAGGATCAGGAAGACGCCTGATGTTGATATTGTCTGGGTCTACCCAGCTCGATAGATCGGCAGCGGTCTCCTCGCACCAGTTGGCTTCCATGCACTGGAAATATACCTGATCATTAATGAAGAACAGTGCTCGCCGAGGGAGGATAAGCTCCTGGAATGTCCATGCTCGCTGGTTGTAAACGGTGTTTTGCAGGTGCCAGTCGATACTGTGGGTGATTGCGATCTTCATCTTTGAGTTGAGCTGAGCAATGTGCTGAGAAGGCTGCCTTGAGCCAGGCCCGACTCCCGGCAATCCTGCTTGAGCATCTACCCCGGATCCTGCCACGATTCCAAAGCAAGAGCCCTGGTAAATTGAGTTCATGATTTGAACTCCAGCCTTGACATCTCGCGAGTGATCCTGGATAAGGCAAAGCGTGTCAATCCAAAGGTATCTCTCGCCTACTGACCGAACAAAATCTATGGCATCGGAGATAGTTCGTGGGAGGCCGGGCATGATAATATCAAGAGAGCCCGGTATCTGAAGGTACTCAAAGTTGTCCCGACGAAGCTGAAACGTGGATACTCGACCCCATACGTAGCTCAATGTTACGTATCTGGTTTCCAAAGGCATAGACCTAACACAATTCATCTCGAGGTCGACGAGCCGAAAGTTAGACGTGTACTCTTCACAGATGTACGAAGTCCTGAACTCCCGGGCTCTCTGGGAGGCTTGCCATTAGGTTGATGAGATGAAACAGGTACACTGGCTTAAGTACTTACAAGGTCCAGAGGAATATGAGAACAAGCATTTCCGTGGACTTCCTCGCATTGCTGCAGCCAGAAACGAACGAGCGAAGGTGAAATCTGTTGGGCTTCGACCATTCTTGCGGCATAAGGCGCAAGCTCTGGCTTCAGTTTGTTGATCTTATCTGCAACAAACATGATTCGCGTTCCGAGTGGTGACGGATAGGATAGTCTAAGGCAATGTTCTCCCGGGAAGATGAGGATACGAACTGGCTCTGCTTGACATGCCTTATATCGCGGTCCCTCGTCGCCATTTGTCTCATTGCATGCTGCTGATACTAGCTGGCAGAATGGACAATCTTGTCTTTCTTGAAGCTCCTTCAGAGTGCCCAGCAGGTAGCCGCCGTCGTCGAGATTGAAAGCATCCGTAAGCTCGTCGTGGGAGGGCAACTTGCCATCGTAGGCTCCTATGCTACGGAGCTTCTGGCAGAAGGCGGTGCACCGAGTCTCCTCCATGTCTTTTGCCGTTAATACCATGGCACTGTAAGCAACGGGAGGTTGACGTTGGCGCATCTCGGAATGCGAAATGAAGTTGTCGACTGGATTGCTGACGCGAACAGCTCAGGTGGGGAGACAGGCTGTCATCCTCGTTTTAGGCAAAGCTCGCAGATGTCGTCTGACCACCTTCCCGCAAGATCCGAACATGTATGGACGTGGCGTTTTTATCGACTAATATCAGGCTGAGCGTGCACCACGAATCACGACTTGAGGCCCGGGATACGAGCCCTCTTTGAGTTTAGCATGGGAAAATAAAAATTAAAAACAAACCCCTCCAATCATCTCTTCTTTATCGCTAGCAATGAACTTTGGCTTGAAGAGTCAAACTTTTTATTTTGCATAAGGTTAGATGAGGCATGAATGCAATCTAATAATGTATTGTGATAGTCAATTGCGAAGGTTTATTAAAAGTGGATATTGTGTTGCGACATCGCGTACTGTATGATGCTTCATTTGTGTCCTTGCTAGTGTGTTATTATCAACTGTGTACCTTTGATCTATCTAAAAGGTGGCTTTTAGATATCAAAGATGAAGAAACAGACATAGTAAAGAATGCCATGGGATCGAGTTGACAATGTGAGTTGCACGGAAGAAATGAAGAATGACGCGCTCTATTTAAATCATGAATACATAACTACGAGCAAATCAAAGCATATCTTTAGAAAATGTTTATTAATAAACAGTAAAAGAAATAATAGCACTGAGGTTTTCCTTGGATGAGCTGAAAGGCCACGGTGCGGATGCTGACAACTAAGGTCAAATAGTTACATAACACAAAAAGGACCTACCTCAATTAGTCTAGCTCCCCTAGCATTTACTTCTGCTTTCAAAGGCGGAACTCAATATTGAAATGAGCGTTCAGGTTGTTGAAGCTACAAAACTTTCAGCCATGAGTGTGCAAGTTGCAAATTGCCGTATATTCCGACACAACATTCAGGATTGGCCGTCGGTCGTCAATAGCCCCGCTTATTCTCCTCACACCAAGCTTCTACGGGCTAGTAGGCCGAGGAGGCTTACAGGTTGCAGGGGTTCAAAATCTTCATACCTTAAACCACTAGGAGGAAAGATTAACTGTTCGCGGCGAAGTATTTTATGCAGCTTTCTCTTCGTCGAGGAACCTCAGAACTAGCTGTGGAACTCATGCACCAATTATCATGTCCAACCCTTGCAACCTGTCTGTATCCCCGCCGAGTTGATTGTGTTTATATCCGTATACTAGCTATATACGGGCTAGAACTTGCAGCAAGAGACCCACGAACGATTCTGAATGTTGTGAGGGAATCCGGCAGTTATGTCTTTAGTTTCTTCCGCAGCAGGTATCCGTACGTACCGCGCTAAATCTAATGGCAGGGATAGGAAATATCATTTGCAAAATAGACCGAAATTTGCAATTACCTATCTTTAAAGTGGCCTTTTCGAGCCAATAGTTTTATATACGGGTTTAGAGTAAAGCTATATCTGGGTCTATACTAAGTTAGCTGCATGTAAAGTATCTTTTCTTTACAAATTGCTATCTAATTTGCAATTTGATATACATGCTTTGGAATCTCCCTAAGTAGCTATAGTGTAGAAGAGAAGCATGATAAATATAGAGGATTAAATTTAAAATAGTCGAGGCTATAGAAATCTATTAGATTCCTCAATCTTATCACATGAAACGACCCTGGTATCGGCTCAAGGCTTAGGACTACAAGAAAGCAAGCTGGCTGTGCATAACCGGCGATAACCTTGTGAAGTGAGCGAGTCGTCGTGATTATCCAGGAAAAACACTCATTAAGCACAACTTATCCATGCCGCTGCCAACAGTTGGCCGGGTTTCTTTGCTAATTATCCTAGTGGAGTGTAATAAGAATCCGACTCCCTGGGACTTACGGAGAGACAAGAAAGGTAAAGGCGCCTTGGTTAACCTCATCATGTACTGGGAACAGATAGTGCCTGACTATCTGCTAAGCTAATAAACACGCATGTGAAATGAATCACATTATCCGTAAAGAGTCCTTTGCCATGTGGTACCTGAAACCTTGGGGGTTGCATGTGCAACGCCAACGCAGCATTTTCCACATACGGTCGCATCCAGCGCTGTGTCCCTGATACGCGTGGTGTGACAGAAGAAGTCGAAAGACGTCAGAGTAAGATTTATTATGGAGAATGCCAGAAGGATCTGATCAACGACTTGCACCTTGGCAAAGTGGCTCAGACAGCAGGCAGCCGAATTAAATACTGGGTCCTCTCCAGACAAACTCGCATGTTGGAAGTCGGGGTAAACTGGGCCTGGTCCACCACTGTTTTCTGGGAGGTTCGGGCTTCATCTGACCCGTGTTTGAGGGCGATTGAGTTCTTCTGTGCATGGCCACTTTGCAATATGCTAACAGGTCTGAAAGGGGACACGCACGAGTAATCGCCTTTTGGTCATTCAAATGCTGCCGAGTTGCCATTGACAATGCCCTCAGTGAGGATAACCTTGCCTGGCAAACATGTTTTGGCCTTGGCTTGCAGATTTCTGTTGTTCTGACAGTCTTGCTGAACTGGGCGAATTCTCACGTGTACTATGATCATCCAAGGATCGGTGATATACAGGCAATAATTTTAGAAGAAGTCGGTCATCCCCGAGTTAAGCGCGATCAACAATGCGTTTTGCCAAATATGTTCACACTTGAAAAGAATGATTGACGTCAAGCGCGTTGTTTTGTCGCGAGACGGTGACGCATGCCCAGACTAAGCGACATGGCGCCAAGCGATGTCCAGAGGTCGGCCCAAGCCTATCCACCCCGTCCTCCTCGTGTGGGTGCTAGCCATTTAAGCTTAATCGGCATTAAGGAGAGAATCACCGGCTTTATTCTGCTTCCACAGCGCCTCCCGGCTTAGGGACAGGGTTATGGTGCTGCCCATCGCTGGACTTGGAGTGGCATCTGGGGCTTGGCAGACGATGCAGCGACGTCGGACCCAAACAGGTTTTGATGCGGCTCCATGGAAGATGTGAATTGGCTTTTGTGACTCTGAGATTGAGTTCAGCACCAGAGATTAAAGAGTGCCCCAAAAATTAGTCCCACAAAGAGACAGCATCCCGAATGATAACGACTAAAGAAAGTGCAAATACGTGTCACTCACTGTCTCATTGACTGTCTGAGCCGTCTCTCTACCTCGGCGCCGCGTCAGCATCCCATCTCCCAGTCCGTTTATCCCGCAGGATGGACCCATTAAACCTGTGAGGCAGCAGCATCAAGGACTTCTTCAGTCCATCATGTCTTGACTAACGTCATAATGCGGGTAGCCGAGACTGGGGCTCAGCGAATTTTGAGCCGCGAGAGGCCAAAGAAATCGCCTGGTCCCAGACGATCATCTTGGCAGCATCCATGGCGAGCTCCACTCCTCCACAGCCAGTCTTCCTTCAACGATCGCTCGATGTGCAAAGCAAAGTGTCATGGTTCTTGTGCTGTTGCTCAATCACATATAATAACTGGGTCGTCTCCATCCATACCCTCGAGATGACCCTGACTCCAAAATAACGGCTTCTGATCATCCTCGTTGAATCTTGGGCCCCAACTTCCTCCTCGGACCAAGCTCAGTATTGGCATAACGGTCAAGAACCCCACCAACACTGCCTCTGCCCTGAACCATCACCTCATCTTGGCGATCTTGTCTCAAAGGTTGACCAACTTGCACAATGCCGCCTCCACGAGTAGACGACGAAGCTCCTTACCAGCAGGACACCCCCAACAGTCACCGAAACTCGAGCAGCAACGGTACCCGTGACGAAAAGACGGGCACCGGAGAGCGTAGGGTGTCCACGGCTGCTCTCTTGCGCAACCCCTTGGTGGGACTGAGCCGAGAGCAGGTTCTCGCTGATGTCGACGCCTTCATTGATGAGAAGGGCCTCCAAGAGCACCGTGAGGATTTCCGCAAAGGAGCCCTTGTCGCACAAGTAAACAACCAGACGGGCGCCTTTGAGCAGATCGACATGCTCAGCGAAGAAGAGAAGGCAATCCTTCGAAAGGAGGAGACTCATCGCTGGCATCAGCCCTTTACGCTGTACTTCCTCTGCACTTTGTGTGCGGGTTCAGCCATTGTACAGGGCATGGATCAAACTACCACGAATGGCGCACAGGTTCGTTATCACCACATGCATCATTCTACCTGACAATCTAACAATGAGAAGGAATTTTACTTTGAAGAATTCAACATCACCAACGTGTGGATGAAAGGATTTACTAATGGCGCTCCGTACCTCTGCTCATCCCTCATCGGGTGTTGGACCAGCCCTATTCTGAATAAGTGGACTGGACGTCGAGGAACTATTTTCATCTCGTGCCTCATATCCACGGTAACTGGGTTCTGGATGGCTGCGACCACATCGTAAGTTTCATTCCTTCCTGGGCTCAAACGATCTGCCACTAATGTTTCTTAGCTTGGGGAACTTCCTTGCTGCTCGTTTCATGCTCGGTTTTGCTGTTGGTGCCAAGTCCAGCACGACTCCTGTCTACTCGGCGGAGTCTACGCCCAAGAACATCCGTGGTGCTCTTACAATGATGTGGCAGGCAAGTAGATTTTATACGGATTCCCCTAAAACTGAAGCTAACCGTCTCCAACTAGATGTGGACTGCCTTTGGAATCGCTCTTGGTTTCATCGTCTGCGTGGCATTCGAGAAGGTCACAATCATTGGTGGTCCCACTTCTCCATGGCGGTGGATGATGGCATCGACCTCTATCCCTCCATTGATAGTTATGCTTCAAGTCTACTTCTGCCCCGAAAGCCCTCGCTGGTACATGGAAAGGGGTCGTTATGACAAGGCCTACCGATCGGTTAGGCGTCTGCGCTTTTCCCCTGTCCAGGCAACCCGAGACATGTACTACGCCTACAAACTTCTAGAGGTTGAGCGCAGTGAACGAGAGGGACGGAACTTGATTAAGGAATTCTTCACTGTTCGTCGGAACCGACGCGCTGCTCAAAGCGCATGGTTTTGTATGGTAAGTGGCCATCCCACTGTTCTCAACTGTTCGTTTATGAACCACCTATCTAACGTGACTTTTAGTTTATGCAACAATTTTGCGGAGTTAACGTTATTGCTTATTACTCTACGTCAATCTTCCGAAATGGTGGTTACGGTCTATCCGAGGCTCTCCTCGTCTCTATGGGCGGTGGCATCATCAACTTCCTCTTTGCCATTCCCGCGATTTACACCATCGACACATTTGGCCGGCGCAATCTACTCTTGGTCACATTTCCACTCATGGCAATCTTTCTATTCTTTACTGCGGGAGTGTTCAAAATTGATGAAGGCAATCAGTTCAGCCAAGCACGTATCGGCTGCATCACCACTGGGCTTTATCTCTTTATGGCGGTCTACTCCCCTGGTCTCGGCCCAGTGCCTTTCACTTATAGTGCTGAAGCATTTCCTCTCCATGTTCGAGATATTGGCATGGCATCAAGCACAGCTATCACATGGGGGTTCAATTTTATCATCAGCCTTACATGGCCGCCGCTTAGTGATAAAATAACGGATACCGGAGGCTTTTGTTGGTACGGGGCCTGGAACGTGTTCGGCTGGATCTTCTGCTATTTCCTCCTGCCCGAGACAAAGAACCTAACGCTGGAAGAGCTGGACAATGTTTTCAGTGTCACCAACCGAGAGCATGCCGGGTACTACACCAGGAAACTGCCTTGGTACCTCAAGAAATACGTCCTCCGTCAAGACGTCCCGCCCTTTCCTCCTCTCTACGAGTTCGCGGCCAATGATGGACACTATCCACAAGAGAAGCCCTCTGTACGCCATGCGGAGGGCCATACCACGGGAGCTAGCTCTGAGGACGATAGGGTTCTGACTGGGCGCAACTAGGCCAAAGTCTTAGCTGGCTGTCAGTGGTTGAACTATGAATCATCTAGACATAGTAAAAGGCAATGGGAACATATCACTACAGCAAGTTGGCGAAGATGGCTTGGCCTTAACTGTATAAGAGGCTGAGGCTGTCAGATAAGAGTGTAATACTGGGTAGGTGTAAGCCGGAATTGGCGATTTGGTGACTATCGATATTCATATGAAACTGGAATTGTGTTCTTTGTTATTGTGGAAGTACCTTGCCTTTGAGAGAGCAAAGGTCAGTTAACATAGAGAGAGCGAAGAGCAGTTTACATAGCACCGTCAAGGTTCCCGACCTTGCACATCTATACTTGTGGAACCATCTTCAGATTCCAAGACTTTACGCCTTGAGATGCTTACAATGAAGGGCTTCTCCTAGGCACGTCGAGACTTTCGCACCTTCTTCAGAAGGTCCCTCCACCAGCTGCCGTTCCACTTGTGATCATCAGGCGTCTCACGCTCCTCAAACTCTCGACGCCCCGTGACCAGGTCAACTTCGGCCGGGTTGTAGATCTTGGTTTTCTTGAAGAACTTCCACCAAAGCATGTTGACGATGAATATCGCAGTACCGAGATACTTGAGGATGAACTCATCTGCCTTGAAGTGAGGGATAAAGGCGTCATACCCTGCAAATCGGTGCTAGTTAGTTTCTGGTCCACTGGAAGTCGGAAGGTGAAGTAGGACATACCGCTGAATACAATGACAAGCAAAGAGATGAAGAGAGAGTAATACGCTCCCCAGGGTTGAAAAGGGCCCACGTAAGGTAGACTATCCAGCGTGATGCCTTGCGCCTTCAACGCCCTGCGGAAGTAAATGTACGATACTAGGATGGCGATCCAGTTCAGGACAGCAAATACGGTGACCAGACTGACGAGGTAATCAAACACTTGGCTAGCGCTCTTGCTCACGTTCAAGTATCCTAGTGCCACGAAAATAGAGGCGGCGAAACAAGCGTATAAGGGATTGCCGCCATCGGTGGCCTTGGCAAAGATCTTCGGTGCCTGTCCGTCCTTTGCCAGGCCATACAACGACCGTGAGGAACAATAAATGTCTATTTACCGGTCAGCAGATGAATATCGTCTTTGTATAGGGATGCCACGTACCTGAGCTAGAGGCACTGAAGGTGAAGATGAGGAGACTGGCGTTGACGAAGTCCCCCATAGCATCAATACCCGCCAGCTTGAACGCTACAACAAACGGAGATGCATCTGATTCAGTTATTAGTCTCGTTTATACTAACACCAAGACGGAGGGCCCTACTTCCATCCGTTCCCGCCTTTGTCGCGCCAATTAACTGCTCGTTATCATAGGGCACCGCCATCCCTAGAGTTAATACACTTAGAATGTAAAAGATTGAAATCCGCCAGAACGTCTGCTTTACTGCTCTCGGGATATTCTTGCGAGGGTTGGGCGTCTCGCCAAATGTCATGCCCACAACCTCGGTGCCCGTATACGCGAAACACGCCTTGCACATGGCTGCCCACCAACCCAAGAACCGACCCTTGTTCCCCTCAGCCAGATAGGTAGCAAAGGCGCCTGGGTTCTGCCAATATGCGAAGCCGACTCGGTGGTGGTTGGGGCCGCCGCCGAGGGCGACGACGAGGCATCCGATGATGAGGACGGCCATGATGAGGACTTTGGCACAGCTAAACCAGAATTGCATTTCGCCGAAATGCCGGACATTGAAGAGCTGGATTTATGTTAGTTGATGGAGTAAAACGTATTGGGAGCTGTGAGGGTGAACGTACGTTGGACGCAATGGCGGCAATGCCGAAGATTGTGATCCAGATTGCCACGTTGAGATCTGGCTGCCAGTATTGAACCACCAGGCCACATGCAGTCAAGTTCGTCGGCGCAGTAACGATATACTTGAGGAAGTAATTCCATCCCGTCGCAAAACTAGAACATATCAGCACCACATCCCAGAGCTGGAGCCGTCGAGACTGCTCTCACCCCAATGCTGGATCAACCATGCGCCCAGCGTAACCGCTGAATCCCTTGTTCATGGGCAAGAAGGCGGCCATCTCGCCAAGCGAGGTCATGACGAAGAACACAGCCAGGCCAACCAGCAAGTACGAGATCAAGGTCGAACCTGGGCCACCTCGCGCAAGAGACGTCCCGGTGCCGATGACAAGACCTGTTCCAATGGCACAGGCGATGCCAAACATGAAGACCTGATGGGGCTTGAACTCGCGCTTGAGCTCCTGCTCCTGCTGCTGGTCCTCGCCATTGGGCTCATTTTCCACGCTCTTGAACTCGGCCTTTTCCTCGTCCATGTTGAATTCTTGTGAGCAGAAGAAGGGCAAGGAGAGAAATATGATAAAGATGGAGAAACGAGAGAGGTGGTCTTCTCGGGAGTTACTCGGAGGAGGGGAAAGTAAATTTGTGCCTCTCGACACACTTACATACTCCAAACCTCAGGCCCAACTTTGTATCCTCGTGGCTTCTCTCAGCTCTACATGATCGGCCCCTAACACTAGGTCACTGGTTCACGGTAAGATGCGGATATTGAAGGGCGAAGCATTGGCTTTGGCCATATGACAAGTCACCCCTTCATCGCCAGACCCGTCAGTAGATGAGATTACGTTTAAAACAGAGCGTAATGGCATCATGGGCGAAGATCGTTCACCACTTGGTTTCCAAGTAAGTCGCTCTTTAGTAAGACGACGGGGAAGAGGTGAAGGCAGGACGGGGAACTTTGGAGATGCTGGGGCATCGTCGTTTCGGTGCTTTGACTGAGGTAGAGAAAAGCTTTTAGGTTTCGATATACGTACCGTAAGTCTACAAGTTGCCTGCGTCATGTCCAGAACGAGTTTATTGTACGTAAAGCCGCGAAAGCAACATTGGCCAGCCCTGAGGGAGGGCCCACACGGCAAGGAAAATCCAGTAAAAGTTCTCTCTCCTCACTTAGTTATATAAGGTTAATCGGCGAGCCTATAGGTGTCGGTGTCTTGGATCTTCCATGCTCAGCTATAAAACTAAACCAACGACTATAAGCCACTGAGAGAGGTCAAGATATTCATTTTATCTACCTACTTAGGCACCCTGTGCGTGACTGCTTGACGTCACTCGAATTGTGCAATGATGCTTCCTTGGCGAGTAGGTGCTGTGGTAGCAAAAAGTCGGATACGCGAACAACCTGCAACAGCGCAAGGTGCAGCTAATCGAGCCTAACAAACACACTGTCTACTTCTCAGGATACAGCCTCGGTCTCGTCACAACCATAACAGAGTCTTAGGAGAGTCAACAACCCTACGAGCTACTACAGAGTTGATGTTTTTTATTTTGAAAATAGGTTATTACGGGCGCGTTGATTAACACTAGCGACATAATAAAGTCCTGCATACCTACCTGGTATTCGTATAACTATAACTCTTCGGATACTGTGAGCCTTCGACTCGCGAGCCTTGATCCATTTTTCCAGAGAGGAAGCGCCTCTTATCGTTGAGTTGTTTCTTTTCGCCGAAGGAGCCTCTCACTGAACTCCACAAAGTTCAATTGCGATCTTCAGCTGCGGGAGGCTCTTCAAACCGGAGCCACAATTCGTGTACATGCAGAATTGATACCTTGAGAAACTAGCCCGGAGACTATGTTACGGCTTCATAAGAAACTGTTGCGCAATATGCCGCTATGCCACCGTACTAGAAGTAGGGGTCCCATGCTAGAGGCACAGGGGCATTAGGGTCAGTTTGCCGTACAACAGAAACATAGAACCTCAGGCTATGAGTAATGATACTAAGACCAGCATGTATAATATATAGCTCGGTAAGTTACTAGCTCAGTGGAATATACACGGATGTTTAGATGTTAATATGAAGGAGAGGAACAGAGGGCTGGAAGGCCAGTGCAAGATAAGATTGAAAGAAAAGTTCGAAATCCAAAACAGATTCTTTAGTACTGAAGTTATATAATACACAACGTAAAGAAAGAAGCTAGTAGTAAATATAACAGGCTCTCTAGAAAAGAGTTCTATAGACCATAACTATCACGTAATGAGAAGAGTCATAAGGTCAGAGTTAGAGATAAACACCAAACAGTCCGCTCCCTCTAATCACGATGCGACAGCCTTTCCTACTTTAAAATACACAGCTGTGTTGTTAAGAGAATCCCTTGGATGATTCTTCTTCTAAGCAGAGCTCGTACAGTAAGTTACTAGATCAAGTGCGTTAGAATTGTACCACGCGATTTTCATCTCATTCATCACGCTTTCACTCTATGTGAGAAAAATCAATTATTTTACATGCTCAGCCGCAGTATTGTTAAATCATATTAAGTCACATTAAATTGTGTTGGATTCAACTGCTCCGAGAGTTGCCCCAAAAGCCGTTCTAGACTCGCCCGGCCGATACCAGTGGCCGGTAGTGGGACGATTCTACCCCGTGTTGGAGAGGCTACGGAGCAACAACTCGCCGACTTGTGGAGTAATTTCTTCTTTGGGCAAATAGTCCAGAGAGATTTGGTCCGGGGTCCGGCCCGGGCCCGGACCCAAAAACACCGGAATAATCACCCAAATCGCGATAATCCCCTACAAGTTAATCATTCTTTTCGTAACGTTTCCAAGATCATATTCAGTTATAAACTATATCAAAATAGAGTTTGGAGCTTAATCTACTCGCTAGTCTTTTTGCCCTCTAGATTAAGGCAAAGTTAGAGGCGCTATACTGTTAGAAGATATAGTTTCGCAATCTCGGGGCTTTCTAGACACCGACTAGCCGGATCATCTACCTCTATAAGGACACAGGGGCACCGCAGTTTAACATTCCAAACCCCTGAAGGCTATATGTATACGTACTTGGGAACGGAGAGGACGGACCTCGGCATAATTCCACAAGCCAAGGTGGATTTTTCACTCCGTCGGTGCATCTGAAAAACACAAAACAAACACAGTCGTGGTGGTCTTTTCCCTATAAAGATCCTGAATCTTCTTCCGCATAGCGATATCACACAGCATTCAGCCCCGAAGACCTACCGTCAACATGGCAGACTCACCACTTGCTCAGCCGCTGAAGCTGCCGTGCGGCCTGACATTTCCCAATCGCCTGATCAAGGCGGCACTTACCGAGCAAATGTCGGATGGCGAGAAACTCCCCACACCGGATCAATTTGCACGAACTTATGGCGCCTGGGCCGACGGCGGCTGGGGCATGATCCTTACCGGCAATGTCCAGATTGATGAACGGTTCCTGGGAGGCCCCGATGATACTGCAATAAACGCAAGTCTCCCGGAGGCGAAAGTCCTCGGGGCATACAAAACTTTGGCCACCGCCTGTCGGCGATCGGGGACACCAGCAATCATGCAGATCAACCACCCTGGACGACAATCCCCGTTGGGAGCTGGAAAGCGGTCGCTCTTCTCCAAGACCCTCGCGCCCAGTGCTGTTCCACTGAACATGGGCTCGGATCTCTGGTCCAGAATTGTGACAAGCCTGGTTTTCGGGACTCCCAAGGAGATGTCCCTCGCTGAGATTGAGGAAGCCATTCAGCGCTTCGCCAACGCTGCACGGCTTGCCGCCGCCGCCGGATTTGACGGAGTCGAGATTCATGCCGCCCATGGATATTTGCTTGCTCAGTTCTTGTCGGCGAAAACCAACCTTCGGACTGATGCTTATGGTGGATCACCGACAGCTAGAGCTAAGATTGTTGTCGACATCATCAAGGCTGTCCGTGCTGTGGTTCCTGAAACGTTCTGCATCGGGATGAAGTTCAACTCAGCAGATCACCAGTCCCCTATCGAGCTGCAAGAATGCCTCACGCAGGTTGCTCACATTTGCGAGGCTGGGTTGGACTTCCTGGAGGTCAGCGGTGGAACTTATGAGGACCCAACAGTAAGATAGGCCTTCAAATGGTAGAAACGCGAGCTAACATGATTATAGATGTTCCTAGGAACTAAGGAAGCCACGAGATCGGAAAGGTCAGCGGCACGGGAGTCTTTCTTCCTAGAATTTGCTCGCGAAATGAGAGCCAAGCTTCCAAACATGCCGCTGATGGTGACCGGAGGATTCCGCACTCGCTCAGGCATGGAAGCCGCACTAACTGAAGGCGCATGCGATCTTATCGGGATTGGTAGACCAGCCGTGCTGAACCCATCTTTACCAATCAACACCATCCTGAACGCCGAGGTACCACGCGAGGACGCCAAAGTGTACGCGCGCAGGATAGAGGCGCCCTGGCTCGTGAAACTGCTCGCACCTAAGCCGGTTGGAGCAGGCGTCGAAAGTGTGAGTTTTTGGATCCTTGAGCTGAAGGATATTGCTAATGCTTTGTTAGTTGTGGTATAGTGGGCAGATGCAGAAGATGGGGTAAAAGTGAGAGAGAGAGGAGGTCCCTTATCTTAGATGAGATGCAATTACCCTCGGGGTTTTAAAACGCTGGAAGCAGCGCTGCTATCTGCCAAATCTATTAGAGAAAGAATAAATGTTTAGCAAGTATTTACTTTCATAGCAAAGAACGGCATATCACGTAGCGCTATGCATGGAGTAATAGTGCTAGTGCTGATCTTACAAAATTTAATAATCTAGTTGTTAAAAGATAATTAGTTCGGAATAGATAACATAACACACTACTACTACTCAGCTTTTATTGTTAACCCTGTAACTATAATGTAAATAGTTAAACCTTTAAGGCTAACGTACATGATAAGTATGTGACGCATCTAAGTATGCGACGCAGTATACTGTATAACTAAAAACAGCTAAACCTTAA
>JABCKW010000778.1:0-33446 GCA_014824385.1 Fusarium cyanostomum
CAGGTCAAGGAACTTGGGAGCTATCGGCTTCCAGAGCTATCGGCACAGAAGGGATTTACCCTCTGCCAACGTAATCCATCAGAACGGAATTACCCGTTGGTTCATGTGTCGCTAAGGCTCCATGGCGAACCAACTTAGCAAGCTAAGTTGGCCACAAAAATGCGGGACAGTCACAAAAATGCGGGACAATCTTGAATCGCGTGTGATTTGGCGTATTAAGGTTACCCGAAGAAATCCCGACCAAAATTTTTAGATCTAAATTTTAATGTATGAGAGGTACTTCCTTGGCCACTAAAATCTGGTGTTGTCCCGGGTTTTTGTGACTGTCCCGCATTTTTGTGGCCAACTTAGCTTGCTAAGTTGGTTCGCCATGGAGCCTTAGCGACACATGAACCAACGGGTAGCTTGAACCCAATCGTCCCTCAAGAGACGTGTCTGAGAATTCGACCCTTCTACTCTCATATCCTCATAGCATCACATCACGTTCAGCCATCGTCAGCCATTGTAGCTCTTACATGATAGTATTAACGTCTACCTTTTATCCTTTTCCTTATACTAGTCAAGTATAGGGAGAGCAACCTGAGCCCCCAAAAGAAAACCTCATCACCAGCAATTATACCCGAAGTCTGACCACACGCAGAATCCTTTCCACTGGACCTCATCCTTAACCCGGGTCCATTTCAAACTCCCGCCTGCCAATAGAAAACAAAAATCAAAATGCAGCACTCAGAAGAAAGGCGTACATGATAAAAAGTGATAATACAACAGCGTCAGGAAAAGTGCAAAAAAACGGCTGAAGAGCCACAGTCAGGGATAGTCATCATCACGGCATTCACATCGCATAGTGCCCCTTTCGTCCTCGGAAGCGCAAGTAACCTCATACGTGCGTTAGAAAAGGGCTTTCCCCCGGCTCACAAACCCACGCCAATCCACCTTCTTTGAACTCTGAGGCTCGCTCTAGAGCATCGTCCCGAAAGTATCATCGGTGGGAATGCGCTTCCTGGGACTGCCGCCGTCTTCTGTGGCGGGCTTGCGGTGTCTGAAGGTGAAGCCAACGAAGAGACTCTTGCTCATTGGGTCCTCACGTTCAGCCATGGTCTCGAGCGCCTGCTGCTTGTCGTGGACCTCCTTGTACTTGGCCATGTCAGCTTCGTTGGAGAAGTCGTCAAAGTAGCCCGCATCCGTCTCCGAGTCCAGCTCAGGGACGAATGGTGCACGGGTTTGGCGAAGAGTCTCCCAGTCGACTTCGGCAAAGTATTGGTGAGCGTAGATATCATTAATATTGGAGAAACGCCTTGTGCGCGAGTTGATGCACCTGTACTCGGTCAGCTCGCCTGGCCCCTCCTATTTTAATGAATGGAGCTACTTACGTGCAGATGAAGTTCCACGTTCGGTTGCTCAGGAAATAGTTGGGATCCTCCCATACAGGCCTCTTCAGCACCTCCTTCCAGTGCTTCAGATTGCGCCACGTCTCATCAGGAGTGGCACCTGCAAATGGAGGGAATCCGGTGAGAGCCTCAAACAGCATACAACCCAAACTCCAGTAGTCCACCGTGAAGTCGTATTCCTCCCCTCTAAGGACCTCCGGGGCCATGTAGTCGGGTGATCCCACGATGGACTTGGCATAGTTGACATCATTCTCGCGCATTGTCCGATAGCTCTCTCGACGTTCAGCCACGGTTCGCTGGTCCATGGGCTTGCCGAAGGGAACTGCGCCCTCGGACGCTTTCTCGAGCTTGATGCGCATCGATTCAATCCGCGATGGCGCCAAGACACCGGCGGCCAGACCAAAATCCGTCAGCTTCACATGGCCAGTCGAGTCCACGAGGAAGTTCTCGGGCTTAAGGTCTCTGTGGATATAGCCAAGCTTGTGCAGAGCATCGACGGCACAGAACATCTCGGCAATATAGAAACGAGCATGCCGGTTGGACAACACGCCGGTGTTGTTAAGCAAGGTGCGGAAGTCACCGCCAGGCACGTACTCCATGGCAAGATAGATGCTCTTTTCGTCCTGGAAAGAGTAGAGGAGTCTGACGAGCCACTCGCTCTGGGCAGTGGTGAGAATGTCTCGCTCGGTCAGGACGTGGCGTACCTCGTCCAGCTTGAAGAGAAGCTTCTTGCTCATGACCTTGAGGGCGCAGACCTCCCGCGTGTCCTTCTTCTGGGCCAAGAAGACTTGGCCGTAACCGCCCTGGCCAACTTGTGTCAGGATCTGGAAGTCGCCTTGTCGAAGCCGGACGCGTCGCTTTCGGAGATTTGCACGCTCTCGTCCCGTATACTTGGACCACATCTGATTGTGCGTCCGTTCGTCGGTCTCGGGGGGTGGGGGATATTCGGCCTTGAAGGCTGCTAATCGGTTTTGTCGGGAACCAACATAAGTAAGAAGGTCGAAGTAGTAGTCTAGGAAATCTAGTACGTGTTAGAAGAGAACACTGGCGATTGCAGCCCGAGGCGAGCAGGGGAACCCTACAAAGCTGCGTAACGTTCACCAGTCGTTTGATGTTGGAATTCTGGAGAATCTCGCGCTCCTCCGCTGTCAGGCCTCGAGAGGTGTTAAATTTCTTGGCTGCCGGCGTTGTAGGTCGGTCTCTAGGCTCGTAGAGCTGCTGGCGAGAAAGGGCGGCATGATTGTGCTGATATAGAGAGTCGGTGCCCGCCAAACGGGAGGAGGGCGGCGTGTTCTCCTGGCCCTGCTTCTTGAGCGGACTCCCCGACCTGACCTTGTGGATGACACTGTCATCGACATTGGCATTGGACTCGTCGAGGGGCTGGGCGTTGCTCTTGCCAGGTGATAGCGGGGCCACGACGCTCTGAGGGCGGCCCAGTCTGAGGGGAGGCTCGATGCCACTGGGGTTGAGAGTCATGGCATTTTCAAAGGCTGCAGGGAGATCGTGGGCGCCAGGCGGGTTCGTCTTCTTGCTCGGACTGCCCTGGGGAGTGCTCGTGGGGTTGATGAAGTTGTCGGACTTGGTGGGCGTGCCAGGTCGCTCGCTTGGGGTTGCGGCAGCGCTCTTTTCTTTCCCGCCGGGAAAGAAGTTGGACATGAAGCTAGCCATGGCTGTCTATCTCGATGTGCACTGTCTGCTTTTAGAACAAGCAAAAAGGCGCCTGCGAGGCGGAGATGATGTCGTCGTCGCGATGATCGGGTCGAGGGGTAAAAGTGGCTCGGCTTGGGCAGCAGGCAGCGGGGGAGATGAAAGCAGTAGTCAACACTGAACTGGCAGAAAGGAGAGGAAATAGAATGCTGGAAACGGACAATTCTTTGGTCTGTGGCCGGGCCTGAGAGACGAAGTTAAAAACGGCTGAAGAGTGAGGGAAAGACAGAAGTCGAGACCAGAACCAAGAGCGATGCAGAGTAAACGCAAGCTTGAGCGGGACAGCAACAGCCAAGATCGGGTTGTGGTGGGTTTGCTTGTTTGGAATGCGGCTCTGTTATTGGTCGGACCAGCGGATAGATCAACATGGTTGCAGCAGCAACTATCGAGATCTCCTTACCTCGAAGGTGGGGCAATCGACTATGCCGAGGATGCCCCGAGACAATACAATCAAGGCTGGAATGATGTTTCGATACGGAGTACGGAGTACAAACCGACGGAATGCAACCTCTTTTTAATTGCTATGGCGTTTGAGGTTAGCCGCCGTGACTGATTCTGTGTTCGTTGGGAGAAAATTATAAATTTGTAGAAGCAAAGTTGATTTTGGGGCAAGAGAACTTACTACATAGTAGTGGGTACGGAGTACTTAGGTGGATTATAGTCTTATATATCCGTACATATTCTGCGGTCAGGCCAACGGCCCCAAGCGCAGCCATCAGAGTGTCGAGGACAATACTTGCACTGCAGAGTAGATTATCTTTTAATGGAAGCGTTTTCCTTCTGTCCTCAACGCCACAGAGGCCGTTACAGTTCTTGCCGTCTCGGTCTTGGTATGCGCAAACACTGCCCTGAGACACTGGTCTTGGTGTTAGTATTACCTATACTCCACCTACTCTGATTATTCACGGGGGGGACTCAAAGTTATTGAGCGTCATGATCAGAACTCGAGGTTCCATGTGGATCTCTAACCATGAATCTGAAACTTTACAAGTCTGTTGATTAGATGTTCCTTATAGTTCATCATGCTGTGAGCTGCTTGCCCAAACATAGGCCAGTCGACTGCCAGTGCAGCAGGTAGTAGGATCAAAGGGCCCATCGGAAATCCTTGCTTTTAATAAGACAATATAGTTGAGAATGTGAACCTGTGGTCACAATAATGATTGTCCCTGAGGCCCTAGCAAAGTCGATTTGTCTACTTCCACCTCAGTCGCGAGCCGAGTTTTGCAAGACATAAGACAAATATAATGCTTGATATTATTATAACTGCTGAATAGGTACTGTCGTTAGACCTCGGTGCATCCACGTTCTGTCACAAGACAGCCCATCCCTCTTGTATAATCTTGTTCTTTTGCAACGGAATCACTCTTATATCATTTAATTTTTTACTTCACTTGGATTATCCAAAGCATCATCTCAAGGACATCAAACCTGACAGGATATTTATTATGTTTCGCTTTGTCTTTCATGACTGACGCTTGCATACGTTCTAACGGAGATTATGTTTAGTTTGTGAAGGTAAAGGTTGGTGTTGGTTATCGGAACAAAAGAAAAAGAATATAAGCGGCTCCTGTGCTCTTATATAGTCAGACTAATAGCCCCGAATATCGCGGTTTGGGTGACGGGAGATATCGATAAATAGTCTAGAGTACATATAACCACTATTTTAATTCATGACACACTATTAATATATATAAACCCAAGTCTAATATCTGCCAGCTAATATGAATCATGACATCTAGTTACACTAATTTCATTATCTTAGCATTAATCTTTACTTCTATATAAATACCTTCTAAGCTAAGGCGTCCTCGGGATTTACTTATAAATAAACCAGTGGCCGAGGCAATAACCAAATTATAACAAGGTTCTTTTAAAAATAACTAAATTTGATTTTACAAGCAGTCATTATACTTGCTTATAGTGAAACCCACCGAGGCACAGTGTTGGTTATCTATTAGCTCTGTCGAAAAGAGGCCTATGTCTTGACGGTAATTCTAACCTACCCAGAAAGTAGCGAGTTTAATTAACCAAATAGAGTATTCTCACAGACCGAGTCACTGCTAGATACTATTCAATCGCTAGAGGTTAACTTGCTAAAGCTTCTAAGGGCCAAGATGATTCATTCCAATTCAGGGTGCAAGGAAGGAGTTTCGACGCCGCTTCTCTACTCTGTGGCTCCTGCCTGACGGTAAGGTTTACTTTACTCTGCGTATGAAAGTACTGGAAGGTCTCACTTGGAAGTAATGGAAACTCCTCAGCATAAAGGGCACCAAATGACAAGCAAAGGCATTAGCTGGCTCAATGAATATAAGTATCGGCTTCAACTTTAGCTTAGGTTAAGGGAGCGAAGTAACGGGTTGTTAAGTTTTTAAATCATTATATCTGAATTCCATAATTCGTTGACACATCAAATCTATATTTACGGCAAAGACTAAAATAGGCACATCGCATCGCCTCGCCAAACGCTTTACAAAGCCCTCGGATTCCAGCGCTATAATCGTCTCATTGGTCATTACTTAACCTCAGGAGCCAGGACCGCCGGTGTCACCAACACAAGAAACAGCGCCGTTGATGAAGAGTTAATTTAACAGTTTGGCAATGGCCATGATTGAGCCAGATCTACTCCTGGATGTCACCCATAAAGATGCTCTGAAGCCTGTTGGCCAAACCACCAACGATGATGGCAAGCGGGATATCTCTAGTTAAGTCGAGGGAGGGCGTGCAAGGATGTGCGAGGCAGCGAGAGTCAGTTACTCCACAGGTCCTTGTAAGCCGGCGACAAATACTTGGAAGATGAGCTTGCTGAGATGCTCATCATCAGTAACGAAGCCCCTACCGCCAATGCCATTGGCTTCCCCGTTGAAAAGATGACCTTGAGCCTACTCGTTGAGCTTGGCGAGTCTCTTGATCTCTAAGGCTTCAGGAATCTTAATTTTCCTGCTTGTCGTGGTGGCAAGCTGAGGCGATTGGCAGGACCAAGGTTAGAGAGACAGTGAGCTTCATGGTGACTTTATCGAGTCTCCTGGAAGGGTTCTAGGGCAGACAAAATTGGGCAAGAGCTCTGAGCTTCTTCTGACTTGGTGGGTAGGGCGAAAGAATAAACAAAAGCCTTAGCTAGTTAAGAGAGTATAGACAAAGTAGTTTCAGGATGACTAGTGGGTCTGTACGGGCAGTGAACGGACTACGTAATTTCTAGAAAATATCATCTTTCTCGAGCTTGCGAGCCCGCCATTAAAGCAACGCCAATGGAAGCTGTTCGACAACTTTATGTTTAGAAGCAGACAAGTAGCCGATGTTCATCCGGCACTGAAGCGAATATTTCACATTTAAAGTCGGACAATCGACACTCCAGCGGCTCTGGCCATGGCAACTCCAACGCTCTTTCATGGGGGTGCAACAAAGGCGGAGGGCCACGCCTGGGCGATGCTTTTATAAATTCCAATAGGGCGTTCCTGGATCAACAAGGGTGTGACGATTGAATTTTCATGTATGAGGAACTGTGATATCAGAGACTATTCGCCATTTTATAGTGGACGGAACAGACCCTACGCCACAAATAGGTGGTTGACCCTGGGCTCTCCTCACTCGTGAAATAGCCCTGGCATGGCTTTAATCTCTACTGCTAAACAATTTGATGCCAGTCTCATCAATGGTGATCACGTTAGAATTGGCAATTCATTGCTCAATCGGCACGTTTGTCACATCATACCCGACTGTCTTTGACCTTAAGTAGGTAGTGACTAAAACGTATACATATTCCGCTTAAAACATGCAAAACTGCCGTATCTTTTCATCACATCATGCCATCTCTGTCTAGGTGGGGAACTCAACGTTCGTACTCCAACGGTCGCAGCCGGTTTCGGCCGGCTATACAGGGATCTAATCTTATCAATCTACAACTCAGCAAGGTAACATCATCATGGGATCAGGCCCCCTCGGCTTAGCGCGGCAACCTCCGCCTCGCTAGCGAGGCTTCTCGCCTTCAGTTGGTGCCAATCTCCACGCGCCAAGGGCAGCCTGTGGCAATTAACTTGTTCCTCCCCCCCATCTCCCCTCTTGTTTTCCTTGTCTCTCTCCTTTTCCATGTGACGAGTCCCAGCTATAAGGCTGTATGCACCCTTCCTCTTTGTCCTATCCAGCGACACCAACATTGTCCCCTCTGCAAACACCCTGCGGCTCAAGACTCCATCATGAAGTTTTCGCATGCTGTCGCCGGCTTTGCCGCTACGGCGCATGCCTTCAACCCTGTGTCCAACTTCTTCGCCAACAATGACAATTCCGACGCCGACACGCTTTACAAGATCCCGACAGTCCACGAGTCTGTTGTCATGGCCCGCCGTATCCTCGCCCTCACCAAGCTCGCGACGCTATCGACCGTCTTCCCCCACGAGCACTCCAATGGCGGCGTCGAGGCGGACGAGAACCGTCCTACAGGGCTCGGAGGCGTCCCCGTTGGTATGATGGATTATGTGGCGGACTGCGAGGATGAAGGCAACCCTACCATCCTGGAGATCAAGATTGCGACGACGTTCAGAAATGTCAGAGCTGGATCCAACATCACTCTGTCCATGAGCTGGGTTCCGCCGTATCCGCCCGCGAAGCGCATTTCCTTCCTCTCCCGACTCTCGGCCTACATCCCGTTCCTCTCGAGCTTCGAGTACAACACCCGTCCTGAGGCCTCGTCCTCTACGCCGGACACGGTGCCATATTCAGCGGCCAACCTGCCGAGATTTGCGCTCTTTGGCTATCTAGAGCCCATCGAGACAAATCCCGTGTCTGCCGTCAAGCTTGCGGCGTGCTTCACAAGCAAGCACCAGGATGCCAAGTACTGGCTGCCGGGCAATGTCATTCACGAGAGCACCTGGGCACGTCTGGTTGTAACCAAGATATACTGGGTTGGGGGTTTTGGTGACCGTGCGAGAATCGGCTGGCTTCCTGTCGACGAATGGAAGAGCGTTGCGAAGGAGGAATGGGAGAGCATTAAGCTACCGGGTGAGGAGAGGGGCTGGAGCGAGTGGTCAGTCAATCCGGCGGGGGAGCTGTAATGGCATGACTTGGCCTTGACGCCGACTTTCTTTCCGTTTGGGATTGGGGTGATATTTGGGGCGGCAACATTCTTTTGCGTTTTGACTAACTGTACGGATTGGATACGACGTCGCTACAATCTTGGTTAAATACAACTTACAAGGGAGGGGTTTGATTCTACATAGTTACGGATGGCAGAGATCTTGCAAGGAATGAGGAGCCCATTTCTCCACGGTATGTGTTTGTCTCTTTACGACCGGCAACCTGCATCACCTCTCTAGGGATGTTCCTTGAAAAGGTAAGCAGATAGCCGAAGTAACCAGCTTTGAATACATGTTTCACTTCGCCTGCCGTGCTGCTGCCAATGATGCACGAGCAAGCGGTGTTTGTGACGTCCCAGCGGTCAAGCCTGTCACAGACATCCATGTCGGCGACACGGGCACCAAAGGAAGCTTGGGCAGTCCGTGTTGCTGGGCTTGGCACCCCGTGGCGTGGTCACCAGTCACCTGCAGCGATCGACCCTTCATTGCCCTCTCAGCCTGTGAGAGCTTGAAAGCCGTGGCCCGCTACGGAGAGCAACACGCCGTTAGTTGTTCATGCTCTGGGCGGCTTAGGGCGGGAACAGGAAGCTTGTCCTCCCTCAGAATGGTGCAAAGGATGAGCTGTCGTGTCACTGTTACGGTGGCACAGCTGGCGGATTGATCCGGCACTCTGTGACCGGCCTACGGACGATCCGATTCCTTGCGATACAGACGAGTTTCTGGGTGCACATAAAGTTAAATAGGACAGGGTGTACAGCGCCCGTTTCGTGCATGGACGTTCCGGGGATCGACAAAGGAGCTACAGTGTGACAGATTACAGAGCAGTGCATATGAGTTGACCGGCCGGACAGAGCTGCAACTCGGCGTCCTCACTACCCGCCCCTACTGCCCCATGACTAGACAGGAAGTTCGCTACTGTGCTGGGGAGCTCAGGGTCGCGCCCCGGAGAAAGATCCCGACGGAAAGCTTGGGTATGCATATGTATGCTCCGTATCGCGGTCTAGTATTAGCATCCGTGGTTGCCGAGTACAGGAACAGGACCAGGAACAGGAACAGCAGAGTCTAATTAATGTTTCTTCACATGGATCTGAAGCCGCAGTTTTCATCATCATCATACTGTACATCGGACGTGGGCCGACATGCACACCGCAACACGATCGCAGGGCTCAAGCGAAGCCAAGCCAAGCGCGGCCATCGCGAGCCAACAGCAGCAGGCCGAAACCCATGATCCGGGTGACGGAGCCCCCTCATCATTGATAAAAGTCGTCTAATCTACTCTGGCGGATAGCGTTATTGGGTGCTAGAGGGTTTGGCGTTGATAATTGCACGCTTGGTTCCGGGATTTGCGAGTGGCGTGCGCCTTTAGCCCATCCCCACACCGGAAATCTAATACCCAGCGAGCTGGGCATGGGGGTGCTGGGGAGCAAAGGGAAAAAGGCATCAGGAACGTGTACGGAGTACGGAGCACGGAGGTTGTTGTACAGTACTACGTAGGATGGGGACACACGCCACGGCACGGCCGCTGGTGGTGCGTGGTTCTGGACTAGGAACTATCGGTCGATGCTTGGCCGACTTTATCGATGGTCGATGAATGGCTTGGGACAGGGACGGTTAAACTCGAGGAGATCAATATCCAGTCTCCCGCGGCTTGAAAGGAGGGGCAGAGGGGGCCCTGATGGAACCTGTGAGAGAGAGTAGCCCGAGAAATGATGGCTGATGAGTTTGTTTGCTGGATCGTACGGATCGGATCGCACAGAAGACCGAGACAAGCCTCGACAAAGTATCGCCACTGTACTCAGCCTCTCCAGGAGCAACTGAAGACGTGTTCACCTGACCGGACATCTGGGAATTGGGTCTTGGAGGTCAAGCTGCCAGTCAACTCGGCAAACGAGTGATGGCGTTGACGATGTCTTGCTGTCTTGCTGCTGCTCTGACATCTCCTCTGCCGGGTCAACTCTACAGGCGCTGTACGTTTGCACACCACCAGCAGATGACGCACATTCCACGAGGGAAATGCCCGGACTCCTTTGCCATCTTGGTTGGTGATTGTGTGTCTCTTATTAAGCGGGGTTGACGGCATACTCCCCTGGGCAACGCATGTCGCTCAAGTGCACGCAATAACTCTAAAATTCTGAATACTTTCTTACCCGATTCACTTCATCCATCTCGAGCAAGCAAGCAAGCCCGTTTACTGTAATATGCCCTGTAAAGGCAACCTTGCGATCCAGCTGCCTGTGCCCTTGCTGGGATGGGCATCCCAGCCAACCACGATGCGTCTTGGCACAAATCGTCGCCACGGGGTCCCCTAATCATCCCCATCCCAAGTCCCCTAATGTAATCATTAAGCTCAAGTAATGGAATTGGATTCCCCAATCCCAGCCCCCGTCGGTGCCCCCTGTAGTCCCGCGCCCGCAGCCCGTTCCCGTCCCACACGCTGAGTAAGAGAACAAACACTCCTCTTCCCCCCAATGAGACTCCAGCCGCCACCAGCTCAAGGGACCGACCGAGCAACGGCTGAGTTCCCGGACCGTGGACGGAGACACGCAGCAAGTACTGGGTACTGCACGGATATAATTCATATCGGGTCCCTTCACCGAAGAATAGCTGCTGATCGGATCGCACAGCCCGTCTCCAGCTGGTATCTTGTACTTCTAGCTTTGCACTCCCACCCCTCCCCGTCCTTTGCCTTGCCCTGCCTCACCTCAGACGCTCTGGCTTGTCTTGTGCCTCGCCCCGTCCGACTCCATCCCCATCTCATTATCCATCGGTGTTGACGTTGCCGCGCCCAGTCGGCGTTCCGAGCCGCTTGTGTACATTGCCTTAATATTTGCGTCCGTACATATTCTTTTCCTCTCGCACGCGACTTTACAACTACACGGCCATTCGCCCCCTTTGGCCTATCATCTCGACGGCGGACCACGACGGCGACGGCGGCGGCGATAGACGAGATCGGATAAACGCACGGGTGACCATCGACTCGCGGATGCCGGCATCACGTTGATTACTCACTTGCTCCTGGATTGCGCGGCTGAGCGACCGAACATAACCAACGAGTCATCAACGACAACGCGGTAGAGATATCGATCCCGATCGGCCGACATTTCGAAGCCTCGAGGATCCAATTCTCACCTGATCAAGACGTCGTAGGACATCGCGGTCTGACCTCGAGCGACCGCGTTGCCTGCGACCCTGTATCGTCTACTCCGCCATAATTCAGCGTATTATTTACCTACATCTTCCGGAATGGCGCCTCCGCCCCCGAATCAGCAATGACCTCGCGGACCCCCATGGGCGTCCAGCCTCGGCCGCCTCAGCGTTCCGTGAGCTCTTCATCGCTGCCCGTCCAGCGCCCTTCGACCCAGCGCTCTTTATCTCAGCAGCAGTTTATGCCCGCCTCGCCCGTTCGAAAAGACTCGTCCTTCATCGATCTAACCGGCGATACCACCGATGCCACCCCTAATCGCTTCAACGCAACCCCGAGACGGGGCGGCTCTCGCCTTCGACTCGAGCTGTCCCACAATGCTTCACTGGGACCTATTCCCGCTACCGAATCTCCCCAGAACCTCACCCCATCACGTATACCGATCACCTCCGATCCCTTTCAAGCTGCTGTTAGTAGCCCAGCCGCCAGCGGTAGCGCGAATCCATCCATGATGCCGATGCCTACACGCCGCCCACTACCAACGCAACCGCGATCCGCCCCTCGAATTACCACTACAGCGCCCGCGCCGATTAAGAAAGATACTCGACCGAAGCCGTACACTGTCGAAGTTCCCTCCCTGGCCCCGCGATACCTCACCACTAACCGTCCTGATGTCCCTGGCCGAACCCCTGTTGACGCTTTCAGCAAGGGGCTCAACTCCGGATACGCCGACTTCTTTCCTTGGAATGGGTCGCATCATGAAGATGAGTGGAGCAGCGACGCCATTACCAAAGGGACATGGGATAAGGTGAACCTAAGCGTTGCCGAAACTTCGTCTGCCAAGCTGGCTATCTTCCCCGCTTTGAAGCAAAAGACGGGCCTCAATGCTCTTTCTACCATTTTCATGGGTGTCCTGACTCAGCGCAGGCACCGAGGCCAGATCAACGCTCCCTCCACGTTTAAACCTCCTCCACGGGTTACTCTCACCGACACGAAGAGAGAGGTCTGGCTCAAGGACTTGGCGAACCCTGCGATTTCTTTGCGACGACTTAGTCGGACAATTCCCCACGGAATCCGCGGCAGAACCCTGCTAGATCAGTGCTTGAACAAGAATGTGCCGGCCGAGCGAGCTGTCTGGCTAGCCAAGTGCGTTGGTGCCAACGAGATTAGGGCCTTTAAGAGAAAGGGGGTTAATGGGGCCTTCGTCATGGGTGGTGAACTGAAGTGGGCTCGAGACTGGACCGTTTTTGTCGAGCAGTTTGTTGATGCTGTCGTTTCTGGATTTGGTGAGAACGATTGGAAGAACAGAGTTACATATGCGTAAGTAACCTGTACACTCTCAAACTCGCAAAGGCTTACTAACAAAAACTATAGCATCCGCCTGGCAACAAACCTATACTCCGAACAGTTGCTAGACAGAGATCATTATCTGGACTGGGTTGTTTCTGGCATTGAGAATAGCTCTCAGCCTAAAATTCCCATGTGGATACTAATAGCCCAGATATATTGGAGGGACCTTTTCAGATCGCGCAAGTATGGCCGACGCCTTGTCTTTGCTCTACTCAGTCACCTGCATGTAGTATGTGCTATTTCTGTCTGCTTGGTACACTCATCATGGCTAACACGAAGCCAGATATACAACGACCCCGATCAAGACCTTCTTGTGCAACTCTCGAGTAGACTGTCATCCCTGCTCGGCTCCCTGGTCATCAGCAACCCCGAGTGCTTCATCTGTCCCAGCGCTTGGCCTAAATACAGGGGCACGCTCCAGACGTTTCTGCGCTCAGATCACGAAGCAACCCAAAAGGCCATGCAAACGATCCATTCACGAAACTCACGACTTGTTGTGTCTAGTACCGCTTCCCCTCCAGCTGGCCGGAACCAGTTGGTCAAGCTACTTGACACTGCGCTTAAACAACCGGTTGACGACAATTTGTCGGCGAAGTGTTGGGCGGTGAGTGAGAACAAGCCGCTCATCATGAAGACGGTTGTCGAGTGGGCAACTTCATTTCATCGTCCTGGCCTGGCCAAGGTTTATGTTGCGGTGCGCCTGATTCGGCAATGGAGTCAGTTCCGAGTCAACCCTACAACGCCTATACTCGAGATCTTGAATGGAATTACGACCCACGACAAGACGCGGAAACAGCTCGTGTATCATCTCGTTACAGAGCTTGTTCGAACCGGACATTTCTCCTTGTCTCAGTATATGCAGTGGACGATTGCTCGTGGCGGTTACCATGATGAAGCAGAGATCGATCCAGATCAGGGCCCTGCCTCGAGCAGACTGCTGGTTGAGTTGCCAGTTCATGCTCTCTCTGAGAAGAAGAAGGGCGAAAGAGGAAATCTACTGAGACGAGCCGGTAACTATTCAATTGCAGACGAGGAGCAGGATATCACGAACGCGATCAAATGTGCCAAACACACCCTGGGACTGCCATTGCCCCCTGGCGATCCGCTGTCGGAGAGGAAGCCAATGTCTCTCAAGAAGCTGTTACAGCGGATAGGGAGCAGCAGCAACGCTGTCAGGAGCTGCATTGGCGCACATCTGTGCGACATTCTAACCAGCCAGCTGTCAAGCAAGAGTCATCCTCCCCTGTCTCTGACAATGTACACCTCTGTCCGTGCCATCATGGAAACCGCCGAAGACTTTGCGATGCTGTCGGATATCCTCAGAGCCTGCTCAAAGACTGCTGATGCCGATGTCTTGGCGTCTGTCGCTGACACCATCAGCTCAAACTTGCACATATTCTTGGCCTTGGACAGTGCAGATGACCTGTTTAATAGCCTAATTGAACGCCTCAAGTCGATCAACGAAGAGCAGGGAATCGTTCCTCGACCACTGCTTGCAGCACTCTCTAGCCTCGCTCAGCGCATGACCGGACACGAAGCCATCGCTGGCCAGCTACGCCACGAATTACTCCAGAGCGACCGCAATAACGCTATCGACGCTTGCTCGCCGGTATCCGACATCATGGCTGCTCCTGCACAGCATGCGGAAAGCGAGATGGCAGAGGAAATTGAGAAGCTCTTGTCTAGCGGAACTCGACTGGACCCTCCAACAATGAACCGACTGTTTCGAACCATCATTCCTCGTCTCGAGCGCGGCTGGGCGAAGAAAGATGAGACTCGTCGGGTCTTTGCCGCGCTGCTTACTAGGATACGTGTGTTTGATGCTCAACATTTTGACAAGCTCATGACAGATTGGACAAGTCACGTTCGGTCGCTTCAGAACAGGCCTCCTCTTTCAGATCTGTTCCCGCTTCTCATCAGCACGGGCTGTCTAGCAATGCCCATCATCATGGGCACGGCAAGCCCACCGTCTCCGGCTCTCCAGGGCTTACCTTCGGAGTCGATGGCCAACCAACACGGCCCCGCAACATACCTTCAAGAGCTTCTGCAGCTGGTCATTACTTCGTTACCCGCTGCGACAGGCCTTTGTTCCGAGGAGAGCTACCGATTCCACACCGAGCAAAAGTGCGCCAAGTTCGAGCAATCCAAGGGTCTCCTGAATCTCGTTCGCAATGCCTTGCTGGAGTATTCCGCCCTGAGAACTCATGGCACTGGGCTTCAGCTTCCATTCGACGACACCGCATGCCAAGCAAGTCTCCTCGAAACCCTACGAACACTCGTGTTGGTGGATTCTACCGCAGTCTCTAGCGCACTGAGCATCAAGTCATTACCTGTCGAAGCTGCTGGCCTTGTGCGCAAGGTGACAACTAAGCTTCTCATCCCGGAAGACTCTGGCGAGATGCAAATCTCGTTTGACCAAATCTTGCAAATCGCGAATGAGCTGACTCTCCCTTTCTGCCAGCTCAAGCTGAACTTGGACCTGTCTATGCCTCAGCCGAACTCGAGCGAAGGCCATGACCAAGGCTCATCGCGTTTCGAGATGTTCGCCAAGGCCATGGACCGGGCAATTGAAGCAGGCAATATAATGTGGACCAGCCTCCTACCTTGCCTGAGCGATGATATTACCCAGCACCTGAAAAGCCAAGCTCAAGCCGGGTTCCTCGACTTGATCCCTTCGTCCAAGGCGCCCGACTTTGCTGAGACAGGGCCGAGGCAACCCATTCACATGGCTGAGAACTTGCTGGGTGTTGTGGAGGCAATCATCTCGGGCCAGGCTCCTCCGAAGATGGCACAGCTCTCTTTAAGCATGGTCGACAAGCTGACCGACCTATGGGATATTGTTGCTGCAGGACCCCAGGAACGACCCAACATCCACGCAGCTGTTTTGCAGCACTGGCTGCCCGCGATGCTGCGCTTTGTTATTCTCCATAGCTTGTCTTCGGAGCCTCCTTCGGGGCCTCTTCCGACGGCTTCAGCTGCTCGGCCTCCAATCCCAGCTGTCCACGACACGCGAGCCCGCATTATCCTCGTTCTTTGTGGCTTGATGCTCGAGCTGGAAACACTATCGCCTGCTACAGTTGGCTCGCTACCTCAACAGGTCTTCGACATCGCCATTTTGCTCGTCGATGCTCTTCCAGAAGACCTACGAGCCGCCTGCGCCAAGGCCGTCCTCCTTACTTCTGGCGGCCTGCCTAACCCTGGTACCTCCTCAGACCCGCGTCTATACTACCTGTTCAGCTCGCCTCCGCCAGCATCATCGGACAACCTAATGCTATCGCACCGGGAGAAAGCAGCCACGCCGCACAGTGCTGCCGCCCGTGGCATGGGTGCTCAGTACGGCATTGGGCCAGCGGTTCAGGAGCGCCTCAGTCCCTTTGTGCTTCGTCGTTGGGAGGTGCTTAGCGAGCCAACTCCCAACGTGGGCGAGAATGACACGAGCTTGAGTCTCGGGCTCTTCGAAGCCATCAAGATTCAGTAAGCCGTTCCAGAGACAAGGTTCCTTCAAAGTTCAATCATCATATCAAAAGCCATCGATACCATGGGACCTCTTCTTGACCTCTCATTACATACTATCAACATGATACATCACCTATTCACTATCATCAGCATACGGTTCTGTCCGGTTTCTTTTTTTCTCTTTACTCTCGCGGCTATACCCTCTGTACGGAACTCACGCATGTCTCACCGAAAAGCCCAAGCAATACATTGCGCCGCAAGTAGGGAAAACTGCAAGACGGATATATCATTATTGTTTTTGGGGCTACACGGGCATGGCACATAGGGGTTCATCGTTTGTTCCGGGGAACAGGCCTCGCCTTTTTTTCCCCCAACGGATTTGGCTTTTTTGTTTTGGCATGGCGCTGCGTACAAAGAGGACCGGTGAATGGGACGGATACGTCGAGCGCAGAACACGCACAATGAGCATATCTTATGTATGAAACGGATCGGGTCACGGATTTCGATGAGGAATGTGAATGTGACCCTCTAGCTACGGGTGACTGGGAGGGTTTTCTTTGTATCACTCGTCTGGGTGAAAAGGACAGAAATTCGAAATTTCAATCACTTTGGTTCCAACTTGGCGTTGGCTTCTGTTGCGGATGTGATGCCGAGCCTAGACAGTCTAGCAGTGACAACGTCATGTCCATTCCGTTCATATCGAGACGAGTTGATGCAGGATGGCTATTTGGCAAAGTAACCAACACGCAGGGCCAAGGGGGAAAACTAACCCCCACGGCTCACTTTCGTCAAGGTACTAACCTGAGCCAAGTGCCAAACATATAGATTGAAGCTTCGAAAGACTTGGTAAGAAGTCCTGTACAGGACCAAAGGAGTACCATCACGGTCGAAAACATACCACCCGCCAGAAGTGCGTATGAGAAACCGTAGCAAAGAGACACAAAATCGCCATATAGGTATGATATGTTGGGTAGGGATGCGCTCAATATGGCCGCCCAGTAGTCGTACATTAAAATTCAAGCATACGTGGAAAGAAACATGCGTTAAATACGAGACGCCATGCAACATGAAGAAACCAATGTCAACAGAAGCAGCCCCTCTCCTCCAACTGACTTTACCCATTAAGACCCCCTTAACCAACACGAGGCGGTTAAAACACACAAGTCTAATCCTCATCAAAGATCTGCATCGTGTTCTGCAGGATAGTGTCGATGGCCTTGATTTGCCAACCCGCGTCTGCAATGGCGGTGCTGGGATCGGTGCCCATGAGTGTGGGACCAAAAATTACGGCAAGGTTGTGGCAATTCATGCGATTGTTGTGGCAGTTGTCCATGATCCGCCAGAGGTGAAGAGTAAGGGCCCGGAGAGTGGCATAGTTCGGGTCAGGAAGGCTGTTGATGATGGCGTGGAGGGAATCACGACGGACCGTGTCGTCGTCGTGCTCTGCGTATGGAAGTCAGCACTGTTGCGTCAGAGCAGGAAGAGAGGGTCAGGGGACTCACTGGCCGCGGCGATGAAGCTATCGTGGTGCTCAAGGGTGAGGAGTGGGTCGGGAAGATCACGGAAGAATTGCTTCAGCAGGCCAGTAACACTATTGACATCATGGTAGAAGTTCTCGGGATTCCTAAAGTCGAGAGCCGGGCTAGAAGACTCTGTTTCACGGTTAGTTCTAAGCTAATCCCATACGCTGGCTGGGGCATACCTGTGTCAAACATGTTCTTGAGCTTCTGGATATGGGCCATAGAGCCAGATTGTCGGTAGATGCCTTCAAGATTGAGGCCATACAAGTCTACCGCTTGAATGCACTGGTAAACTACCATCGGAACTGCTAGGCCGTCACGTTCATAGAGACGGCTCAGTGGCAGACCAAACACCGGCTTTGAATGTGTGGATGCACCAGGTGGGGGGTGGCCGGGGACTCCGTAGGGAGGCGGTGACCGTCCGACAGGAGGAGGTCCCTGTCCCAGACCAACACCGCTGCCCTTGCGCTCATGGGGAGCTTGGTAGGGGCCCGACGGCTGAGGGGGGGATGGGCCGGGCTGGAAAGGCAGAGCACCCAGTTGAGGTGGGCCTGCTGAGCTGATAGAGCCTCCATTGCCATATCGTTGGCCAGGTGCTGGCTGGTTGGGAGCCCGGCCGGAGAACTGTTGCCCTGGTCCGCCCGGCGGTGCCGGCATGTTTCCTTGGCTGAAGCTCCTGTTATGAGGCTGAGAAAAGGGGCGCGGGTCATCGGAGGGTGGGAATGGAGAATCGCCGCCAGTGACACCGGTAATAGGACTAAGACCAAGAGTGCTGGTCCTTGAGCCAGGACCCAGAGGCTGAGGGCCAGCGAGGCCGCCCTGAGGGGGCGTCTGTGATAGTGGTGCTGGTTGTTGGACTGGGCCGCCTGGCGGCTGCTGGTTAGAGCCCGGAGGGTTAAGGACCTACTACCAGCGTTAAAGGTGTTCTGCTTGCCGGGCAACGGCAATACTTACTGGGTTGCGCTCATACTTGATCTCTCCCGTGTTCGGAGGCATGCTTCTGTGCTGCGCAGTGACATAATCGTTCAAGTCCTTCTCGTTGTCGATAGAGGAAGCTGCCTGCCGTAAGCTGCGCTGCGAAGCGCTGCTTCCACCTCCTGGGCCATGAATAGGGCTGACGCTGAGACCATTGCTCAGTAATAGCCTCTCGTTGAAGGAAGCTAGAGGCAATATTAGTCCACGTTATAGAAGAGTCGGGGTTGAGCCGCCATACCAAACTTCTGCATCTGCAATGAAACGCCTGCGTCGATCTCCTTGATAGATTCTTGAAGGGCTCTCACAGCTTCTGGTCGCGTCGTCGACACCAGCTGAGCCTTCTCGGTCTGCAGCGCCTGGACGTGTCCGTGATAGGTTTGGTCGGCCGCCTGAACCTTCTTCAGCAGCTCCCCCTCGTGTTGTTGGGCTGACTTGTGACCCTTGAGAGCGCCAAACATCTTGCCGCTCTGGCGCGCCTCACCCATCTTGGCCCTCTCATAGTCTTCTGCAAGAGAGTCATACTTGGTCTTGCTCTTGCGCATGGTTTGCTCCATCTCTGACACCTTGTTCTCAGCAGACAGGCCATTTTGCTTCCACGTCTTGCGGTTGCGCTCGGCGGCGCCAGCGAGTTCCATCAGCTCGTCGTGCATTTGGTGCAGTTCCTTGGCAAATTCGATGCCATTATCGGCCATGCGTTCGTGGGTGCTTGCCATGGCTTCGTAAGCGCTGCCGAAAGTGCCCTGGCGGTGGTCGGGTCGGCGCATGACCTCCTGGGTGGTGCGATTGAGCTTCTTGAGGCCATTGGCGTGGTCTTCTTCGAGGCTGGATCGTTTCTTAAGGAATAGGGCAAATTCCTGGAAAAGGGAGAGGTCAGCAAAAGTGGTTGCGATGGCATCGAACGAGACGAGCAGGCGGTAATGAGAAAGCACTTACCTTTGCGGAAGCTATGCTCTGCTTGAGACGGTTCAAGAGAGTAATGATACCAATCTATTGATGCCGTCAGCATGTTATTCACGGCTCGATTGCATCAATTGTCGCAGCAGGTAAAGCGTACCTCGGAGGACAGGACGTCAGCAACTTGTTTGAGCTGTTCGGGGCTCGCACCAGGCGGGACAGAGGAGCTCTGCGTGGGTGGGATACCATCGGCATCGAGACTCTGCTTGTTGTTGGAGGCATCGTCGACAGCAGCACCGCCATGGTCGGACGGCGGACCCGGGGGGCTCACGGGGATATTGCCCAGAGACATGCTGCCGGATCGGTCGCGCTGGTGCTGAGGAGAGAAGGCGTCCGTCGCCGGCGAGTGGAATTCGTTCATGGTAGCGACGAAGGGAGCGCAAGTCGTGGAAATTGTCTCGCGGATTGTAGATTAAGATTCCAAGGGTCGTCTCCAGGGTGCGGGTGTCAGAATTGCCGAGGCAGTCCCTCACATTCCCCAAGCAAGAGAGGTCGGGGAGCAACGATTGGGCAGGATGTGGTGTTGCCGCAGGCAGACAGTCTCGGTGGATGAGGGCGGAATCAACGGCCACGGTAACGACTGGCAACTTATAGCAGGTCGATCCGGCAATTGCGGCAGCGGCGACGACAGTGACGGTGATGATGGTGTTGCCAAGGAGATGTTGGTGGGAGGTGATCTGATGGAGAGAGCTTCGCAATCTGCTGCGGGGGACAATGGATGGATGCTAGCAGTGGGTCGATTATTGTCGAGAAGCGGTCGCTAGGAGACAGGACGAGTCAAGAGGGATAAAATAAATAGTTATTATCGAAGGGCACAAGCCTAACAACACGCGCCCGCACACGCAAACGTAACGCAAGCTCCAGAGTCAGCGTCCGTCCGAGGAATATGGACAAGAGATGGGACGTGGAGGATGAAGATGGAGTCGATAGGTGGTATCGTCCTGTGGAGGAGGAAAGGAAACATGGAACTTTAACCAAGGTATCCAAGCTTCCATGAAATTGGGCTGATTGTGGCTGAGGCGCGACTGTCGCGGAGCCCTCGGGTTTCGGGGGGACGCCACTGCGGGCTCCGTAACTGTAGCTTCTTTAGCGGCTAAGGTCGATATTTGCGGGGTCCACGAGTGGAGGGTCTCAGGAGCCCAAGCCCAAGGCCACCCGCGCCGCCCAAGGAAAACTTTAGAAACCAGTACGTCTAAGCTTCATACTCTCTGATTTTACCACGCAATAATCAACTAAAGATACCCTTTAACTTTTCTAAAAAGAAAAGGGAAAATAAATTATAAAGCTTATTCTAAGTAATGAACTTTTGCCTCTATTTCTTAACTATAGAAATTCCTCCATTCAGGGAGGGAAACTGATGAAGTTTTGCTGTGTCTCCAAGTTATTCTGGGGCCATCCTGTCAAGGTCCACCGGATAGGTAACCTCACAGCACGAAACAGAGCTCGCAATTTCACATCCCAAGAGCTCAACTCGAATGACAACAACCCTTGAGCTGAGCCATTGAGCGGTGCGTGAATACGAATATTTCCCCTCTCTTGACCTCTCAACAGGGAAGTGCTGACCATGGAACTCTAGATTACGTACGCCGGCAAAGCGACCTCTCCACTCTTTAGCAACGTGTTTGGCAGCGAGTTGAACAGCATAAAGCCACAACGGCAGGCCGCAGTTATCAAAACGCGAACTTTGCTGTTTCTCGACCTTTGTCCCGATTGCAGCTATGCCATGTTTACTTGGCGACTGTTTGAGTCATAAAATGACTGCTCTGTTCCTGACCGAGCTAGTGACGAGTGCCCGCCGTTCAGGGTCTTGACTGTTTTCAAACGGGCGCCATGTTTGCGGGTACCAGCATTAGCAGAAGTAAAAGACCAATCTCTGGCGCAAGAAACAGCCTGCTCCTGCGGCATATGCAGTCATGCCGTATGGTAGCAGTTGTTGCTTGCACCCGCATTCACCAAAAGTAACAATCCTAATACGCTTCAACGAAGGAATATCCCGGGCTCACAACAAGCATTCTCATCCAAGCAACAACCTTAATCCCGGAGAAAACTAAGCTACTCAAGCGCCGGCCCGAGTCGTTAAATACTCCGAAGCCTCGGGTTTCATATCCGGGCTGCCTACTTCGTGTTCTGGAACAAGATGCCCCGGAAAATAGGCTGCTCGTGTTGGAGATGCGACTATCAACAAAGTTTACTCGAACTGCCGAGGACATAAGATGCAGCCACAGCTGCAAACAAAGCCGGCCCAAGGCACGGGCCGGTCGGCGGCTTGTTAAACCCTAAAACTATCCTGCATTGATATCTCTTTTCGACATATTCTGCATGCAAGTGTTTGTACAGCAGTCCGCCTGGGTACCCTCACAAGTAACTCTCCGCGGTATGTGGTAATGTTCTAACTAGACCTCTGCAAAGCCAATCGTTCTCCCAAGCCCGTGTTTGTATTCTCCGAGAGCCGCACCCTCTTCCCTTGTTTGCACAACATAACAAGGGTTGCCCGCGGACATCAGCCCTTATTGATTACCACTGTAGCTCTATTCACTTGATGCGGCTGCGATACTTGGAGTGGATTCGACATCTGCCAGCATGATTGTGCGTGTGGGAAGCCGTGTAAGCTCAAGATGGCATGGGTGATGTAGGTTGGCGATACTGGATGCCGCCGAATAGAATTCCTCAACAACTCCCAGTACAAACAGATTGGGATAGGCAAATCGAGTGATGACTTGATCAAGGGATCCCATATTTTCTTCTACCCAGGATCCAATGGCCTGGCGAAGAACAGTGCCAGCAGGCCTGAATCGCAGCACCTCGATAAAGCTTCACTGTCGCACAACAGTTTAGAGACATGCTTGCGGGTCGAATCTTTTCAAGTCATTCAGTTGATCGTTCAAATCCTATCTACCAAGCACAGGGTATTCAGGATCATGCTCAGCCATTCATACTTCCACTCAGTCACACGAGGTCCAGATCATTACACACCAGTGTGGAGCAAAAGCCCACATACATGTCAATGACCCTCATCTTTCTATGATCTGGAGATCTCCAATCTATCATGACGCAACAAGACCAACATCTGGGGTATGAACTAAAACACAAAAAATAGGAAATGGAAGCGCTTTCTTCTTCCTAATACCAGCCAACATCCAATGACAAGCTCTTCTTCCAGCATCATGGCATAATGAGCCCCTATCCTCCTTCTAGTCGCCCTTTTATGACCTAGAAGCAGGTCTACAGTGTAAAGGTAAATGAAACAAAGATGCTGCGGCAATGCTATGCCGATGCTTGAACAATGCTTGTAACTCCAAACAAAACCGGCGGAGCAATTCGAAAACTGTCCGCATCCCATGGCTGCTTGGCCTGGTATCATGCTCATGCTATAAAGTAAAATTCGTATAAATCGAAAAAACATATATAAAAGAAAAGAAAAAGTTGGCAAAAAAGTGGCCGTGAGCATCCTTTTCGGGGGAAAGGGACAGAAATCCAAATGTGCCGCCGCTGAATGCGTTCTTTGCCCGTACTCAAATTATGCACGGTGTCACTCTTCAGTCTAATGCTGGAAAGAAACCATGTGTCCTCATTTTGCGGAGGGAGGTTCTGGTGTCTTCTCTTCAGGCCACGCTGGTGTGGAAATCGGGGCGTATTTAACACCATCATGGGCTTCAAGCTCCTTGCGAAGAATCTCAATAGCCAGCTCCCATCGGCGGATGAGCTTGGCCTTTCGCGCGGTAAAAGTGCTAGCCAGCGTCTCTTCGTCCTGAGCTGCTTGAGTTGCCAGGGCCTCGAGCTCGTCGCGGCAGCGGTCTAGGAAGTTCTCATACTCAGTCTCTTGCCGGTCGATGAGCTCCTCCATGCGTCTGGCCTGGCGGTCCCGCATAACGTTTATCTTGGCCTGGTGTGACATCTCCATGCCGTCCCGGATGTTGTACTGCTGGCCCAGCTCGCGGAGGTCACGTTCCGTTACCACTCGTTGGGGTAGCGAGCTCGAGCTCGAGTTCGGGTTGGAGCCGCGACCAAGGCCGTCACAGTAAGCTTCCATGTGCTTGAGCCGGATATTGACACTTCGCTCGCTCGCTTCTAGGGTTGATCGGAGGTCCATCTCGGCCGCAACCTGTCGGTCCTCGAGGTGGCTAATAGTCTTGGAGTGTTTCTCCTTCATATTTTCCTCCTGTTCGGAATGTCGTTCCGCCATAGTCTGTTTTTGCTCCGCATATCGGGCCCTCATGTGTTCTCTGCCTTGTTCGGCAAACTCCAAGAACCGCTTCATCTCTTCATGCTGCATTTCGGCGAAGTTCGAGAAATCTTCCTTGTGTCGCGTTCGCTCCTCGGCCTCGAGTCGCTCAACGGATGCCGCCGCCGCAGCAGCTTCTTGTGCGGCCTTCTCCGTCTCATATTCGGCCAACTGGACCTCCTCTTCCCTCTTCCTCCGTTCCATCTCTTCCTCGCCATTGCAGTAGTTGGGGCATCCAATATTGGCGTCCCACACGCCGCCGCAGAGATAGCAGAACTGGGCGTTGCACCGGCAGGTCATGTGTGTGCATCCCTCGACGAGCTCGACCAGGTTCCGACATTTGTAACACCGCCTCCATCCGGCCTTGCCACCCATCTTGAGGACCTGATCCAGTTCCCAGTCTTCTGGGCAATCCTTCCCAGTTGGATGGGCGTTGCGTTTGCACATGAGGCAGACCCTTGTGTTGCACTTGCGGCAGGTCACATTGAACGGATACTTCGGGTCAAACTTGTGATGCGGCGGGATGAACTCGCCACATGAGGGATTGGGACAGAATATCCTTGCTTGCCATGGGGTGCTGTACTGAATGATGGCTTTTAGGAATTCCTGCTGAGCGTCGCGGTTGAACAGATCTTTGATAATGGAGCCCGATAACGGCTGAGCGCAGCACCTTGGAGGCATGCTAGACTCGTCAGCCATGGCTGAATGGATGAGCGATCTTAGGCAATCGGCGCAGTATGTGTGACCGCAGGTAATGCTGTGTAATGGGCTTGAGCTCTTGAAGTCGGCACGGCAGCATACACAAGTCCTATGACAAGCAGGTCAGCATGCACTGAATTTTGTGAGACGATGAAGATCGGGATCCGGGTAAGGACACACATAATGACCTCGAGGGGCTGGGGGGTTCTTTTCCTCCATCGTAGCTTGAACCCCGATTTGACGCTGAAGAGACTGCGCTTGGTCTTGCCGCTGAAGATGCTCTGGGTCATGGGATCGGGCGGGGGCGGCTCCTTGAGAAACTTGGGGTGATTGTGATGAGGATCAATGATGGACAGATATCGGTCGTACTGAGCAAAGCTCAAATCCTTGGATTGCCTGGCACTGGAAAGAACCGGGTCTGGTGTAGGCGGACCAAAGAGGGATGAGTGCGTAGTCAGGGCAGTACTCGTAGATCCACCAGACAGCATAGAAAATGTCCGGGCATTGTAGACGGTAGATGCTGACTCGACGCTCGAGGTGATGCGCTTATCTGTGACGGTCGCAGTCGAGATACCCAGCGCATTCGCTTTAGAGACGAGATCATCTTCGATCTGGCTCTCCGTTCGACCATCGGGCAGCTGGAGAACGGTGATGAAGTAGTCGAGGTCGCTTAGCTCGGGCGTTGTGGCGTTGGTGCTGGCGTCGACGCCGTTTTCGACGCTGATCCTGACGTTGGTGGGTGTTAATGGCGCGGTGGTGGTAGCGGTGTTAGAGTTGGCCATGCCGACAGCGGTGATAGGGCTCCGGCGGAGCGCCGCGGCGGCCATGGCTCGGGAAGGACGACTCGTTAGCCAGGGGTGGGAAAGGTGATGGCGAGGTGAGTCGGACAATGAGAGTTTTCTCCTTCTTCTCAGTGCATCATCGAGAAGAAAAAAAAGAGTCAAACAGTCGAAAAGTCGGGTTGAGAAGAAGAAGTGGTGGTGGTCTCTGGCTGTTGGATTGCGGGCGTGGGGTGATATCTAACGTCAGGTATGGGATGGATGGATTGGCGGCGTTCTTGATGACAGGGCGGATCGGCAGCGATGTTGGGGTTCTTTTTTGGGCACCCGCCGGCGTATGTAACTCGGGAGAGCGGGCGGAATTGATAGTGTCTGACACTTTTCTGAGTCGGTCTTAGCAAATCGTTGTAGGGCCCAGGATCAGTTGGGCGCGCAGTCGATGCCAGTGGTGAGGAGAATTGATTCAGCTGGAACGTGGTAGTCCAGGTGAGAGAAGGACGATGCGCCAAGCCAAGGTATGGACGTAGGTGTAAGTGTCGATGCTAAATGGCTGAATAAAATAATAATAATAATAATCAACAACGAGAGAGTGTGCGAGAGAGCGAAATGAAGGTCCGGTCGGCGCAAAGGTGAGCCAGAAACAACCACTGAGAGAGAGGCTGAGACGGCGAAGGGAGGGATCGGAAATGGAGTCAATTCTTGGGTCCGCAGGCCAGGCCAGGATCAGATGCAATGTTGGAGGAATTGACAGGCGAGGTCGAGGGCGCGAGAGAATCAGGCAGAGGAAAAGAGGCCGGGATGTGTTTCTTAATAATTATCAAGTCACAGATGGGAGGGGACTCGAGGTTGGGGACCCTCCACTTGGCCGTGGTCACGTTGGGATATCTGCTCCGAAAAGAGTGGAAGATCCAGACCAGACCGCAACGCGTAAGGTACCAGAATGAGACGGGACAAGAGCAGATCAGATCAGAGACAAGGAAAAGAGTGCACGAGTGTGGGTGATGGAAACTAGGTTATCATTATATTAAGGGTAAAGGCAGCTAATTAAGCTCTCTCTCAACTTACACTGGGCATTGTCATGTACCTCGGCCGGCTGCTCAACCTGAAGGTGAACTCATACCCTGCCTACAATAGGAAGCCGTCCGAATACGTTCAGGTCTCAGTAGTAGGCCTTGTACCTCCACTTCATCACTACAGAGTCTGCCAACAACTGACAATCGGCATCACGCAGGGAAAATAGCCTAACAGAGAAGCAATCATCCACCACCGATCAATCAGCTCACGATCTCAGGGCGGGTCCGCGACCAAGCAGCCCGGGGCGGTCCAGTGCCAGGGTTTGGAGCGGCCAAGGGCTGACTTACAAGGGCTTCAAGGGCGGCAAGACAACCTAGGGTGGGGGGGGAGAGCGAGACTTGACCAGGGTCCTGGGCTCTTGCGCGGGATCAAAGCAATGGTGCGGAAAGGGGGGACAAGGGATGGCCGAAGGATCATCGTGAAAGTCATGGAAAATGGTGTTTATGGACGGGAATGAGAGCTTCGGGGATGGGAGCAAATAAGGTAAGGAGGACAAAGTCAGGTAAGGAGGACAAAGTCTTCCTCCTCCCTTCATGTTGCCTCGGGAATCTGTCTACCACACGTGTCTATCAATCATGAGCCAAAGGGATGATGGTATCCATGGATACATACTATCACAAGATCGGGTATCTGCTCTAGCCATTGCTTACTGTTCTTGCTGTTCCTCTCGTTCCTGGTTTCCCATCACGACAATCGTTCCACGGCAGCGGGTGCTCGCCCACATCCTCCGTCTCCTCCGACGCTTCGACAACAAACCCGGCAGTCAGGCGAGGTCAGGCGCCGTGGACTGGACAGGGGGTCTGCCGAATGAGGTGATTGGGGGTTCTCAGGCGGAATGGCTCCATCGCAATGGAGCCAGTGGTTGTCTTTTCCGCTCTTGTTTCCTTTCTTCTTCTTCTTGTCCGCGTTGAGTTAGCTGGCGATATTGTTTCTTTTTTCTTTTCCTTTTCCTCTTCCTTTTCCTCTTCTTCGTCTATGATGTGCACCCTCTCAAAATTTGCTTTTGAGGGCAGTCTACGCTGTTAATGCCACGAATTCTCAGTCCATTACGGAGTACAACAGACCACCATTGATTGCATCGGCTTCGGGGGGTTGGCCATGCCATGCTAGACAATGTGCGCAATTGTGAGAGTTTGCTTAATTACGACACCAACTCATGTATTGATAGCCTCGTCCATCATGACGCAAAGTCTCGCGCTACCTTCGGGGCCGACGCTAAACCTGACCTGAAATGCGCCATGAGATGGCCGATCTGAACCCATACCCAATGTATAGAGTAATGCCGATCTCTTTATGCTAGATTGACGACATTTGAAATTTCTTGTCCTATCGCATCTTGCATTGAGAGACACCGTTGAACTGCCGTGCTAGCGATTATGCAGCACTCCAATTTGCTATTATCTAATCATGATGCCTTTCAGGATGGGTTTCGAGCTGGTGGAGGCAATTGCCGTGTCCAGGTACCTCACGATTGCATCGATCCGCGCATTTCGAGCTTTTATTTTCTTCTTCTGTCTACAGAATTTACCGCCTCTCAAGCTAGGAAGGCGCCGACTCCGTCTACCGCCTCCTCAGAAAACATACGACATCACCCGAGGCAGGTAGGCGAGATATCTCCATCTAACAACATAGTTCTGAATATGGATGGTAATTATCGCCAACTAAGACGCTAACTGAAGAGCTGGCATAACGCTTGGGTTGGGAAAGTGCAAAAGGACTTAGTGCGAGCCTCAGACCGGACCCATCTTCACTTTTGCCTCACAGCAGCTGCCGGGTGTCCCACACCCGTCTTCCCGACGTATCTAGACTTGATGGATCTCTGCCGCCTTGCTAGTTTGATTGACACTTGTAGGTATTTTCTGAAAAGACGCACGGCATGGGGCTCTTCCGGCTGTTTGCGAAATGAACATGCGGTGATCACCGCGCGAGCCCGCAGCTCCGGGCCGGGGACCGGGGTCAGGGACCGGGGCCTGGCGCCTTACACTTCTACTGTACCGTCCGCCTATCCGTCTCCGTACCGCAAATCCACATCAACTTTTTCTCCAGGGACCTAGTCTAGGACCCTTGAGGCGAGGATAGCGCAGCAAGGAAGCACGGCATGGCATGGTAGCTATCGGAAGATTGCAAGTTGGGCTTCCGAGATCGATGACTTGCGTGATCTAGCGGTAAGCGGCTATCGCTGTGTGAGTTGCGAGAATGTGAAATGTTTGTGATACCGGCGGATCTTGATCTGTCATGACATGACAGATCAACGACGATGCGTGTCTCGGAGAACAGCCTCGAAGGGCAAGAAAACTTGACTCGGGGTTCAGTACGGAGTATCCAGAGCACTTTTATGCGGTCGGGTCCGTCATCAACCCTCATCAGCCGACGAGAAGGACTCGGGCGTTGAGAAGCCTCAACCCAACACAACCACAGCTGAGATCTGACTTGACAAGGCTGCTCTGCTCCTCTCTAAGATGTGGGGTCTGCCAGGGACGCAAACAAGGGAGGAGTCGGCAGGCGAGACAAATCAGAGATTGTCGAATTTTGGTTCAGATGCTCCCTGCCATTGCGAGAGCTACTGTATGATCTTCATCGAAATTGACGTTCGGTTATGTTATGCTTATGCTTATGTTTGTCGATTGTTAATTCGACCCTCTGTCGCCTCTACTTTTGTCCTCGTCGATTCCTAGTACTGTAGACTTCCAGCACACCAACCTCCTCCAACGCTACCGACAGATGCAGATGATGTGCAGGATGCAACTGCGCAGCGGTGACTGACACCACACGGTATGCAAGCGACCCCATAGGGCAATCAGAAATGTCCCAGGCCGGGGGCCAGGCCGTAGAGGAATATGCCCTTGGGTCCTTTATTCCTGAACTTCTTGCCAGCCGAGAAAAGATGATGGAACTTTGTGCTCCACTTGTGTTCATCTATCTCCCCGTTCAGCTTACACGGACATCCTACACGGACAGCTTACTACGTAGTACAGTTAGTGCTGTATACAGACTGACAGAGTAAGTTTCAACAGATGTGAACCATCTCGCCCAGCCGAGGTCGCTTGCTCGCCGATCCGCCAGCTGCGGCCAGTCTAACCAGTCAACCCGTGCCAACGCAACGCCATCTCATCAGGCGCACAAAGTTGTTATTCCCATTGGCGGGCCCGACAAGTTCCTCTCCGCCCATCTCCGGGAACTAAAATTGCTAGCGGAGCGCCATTGACGACTCGTTAGCCAATTCTTGCGAGTGCCACTGCCTTGAACAAGAAGGTCGAGCGTTTCGAGCGAAAAATGGGGAGGCTTGAAACGGGCAAACTCTACTGGGTCAACAACCCTGGGTCAACCCAGGAGTCTAAAACACCAACTTCCCCATCGGTGGCCGAGGTGTGAGTGACTAAGAAAAAGGACATGACGGGCTGATTTGATGCTTCGTTCAAGTTCTCGGAGTGCCCCGTGGTCTTCCACTCTCGTCTCTCCCTACCTGAGCAGACTCACCCTCACCTGCGCCGCTACTGTGCCGCTTGTCATCTTTTCAGCTTGCCGAGGCGATAATCCCGCCCTTTTAAGACATACATTGGTTATTACGCGGGTCTACGAACCTCTGCAGCCGTCACCGCGCGTCGCAAAACCGCATCGCCTGGCTGCCACCTCTTCTCTTTGCGGTGTGCCCATCAGAGGATCCTTGTCTTGATCCAGCTCATCTCGATGCTTTTTACAAGCCGGCCTGCATGAGTGATCGACGACGGATCTTCGATTCCCGAGACCGAGATGAGCCATCCACGCCATCACCAACGGCTGTCCTCCCTTGACACAGGCATACAGTAGACTCGGACATTGAGGACAAGCCAGCTTCTTATTTGCTCGTCTGCCCAGCTTCTCCATTATGTTGCAGTGTACGGATACTTGACTCCATATGTCTTGGTTGTTTGCGATGTTGAGTGCTCGTATTACAGGCTTTACAGCTACTTGCGCAGGGCTCGAGCTTGGAATTTCGATCGACGGCATAACCAAGTTGTCGGTTGTAATTGCGATGCGGCCAACAAATACGCCAAGTGACAGGCATATTTCGGCAGATGCTTGGCTATCACCAACCGCTGTTAGGTTACCGCGTTACTTTCACACGTCAGCTGGCTCGTTGGCAGAAGAGCGGAGCAAAGATGCTGAGAAACAGTAACGGTTGTTCAAGACTTGGTGTTTTGCCATCATAATTGGGGCTAAGCTGAACGAAGGATATGCAAAGCAGCTGGCACGTAAGGGGCCTAGGCAAAGGGATACTGAAAGGCGGTGTAGCTCCGTCTTCAGTTCCAAGCGTTCATCCAGCTTCCACGGCTTTCGTAGATGTTGCTCTAAACGGTGAGATCGGTACTTTCAGTAAGGTGGTATCAGCTCGCCTACATACAACATCCGTCAAGATAAGAACTGATCAGAGGGTATCACAGGTGTGATTTTACTGATCTAATTATTGGTGAGAAAATATTTCATCCGTACTGTCTCTTTTTGTCGAGCAACACTTGTCCCTTCAATATCTGCTCCGTGAACCCATATCGAACCCTCGTATTTTTCGTCAGCACTGTCATGTCGATATACTTCGAATCGCAAACCGCTGTCGAGACATTACCAAGAACTTCTGGCCCACTGGCCAAGTGTGTAAAGATGACGCTGAGAGCAGTGCAAAGCATGAGAAGAGGCATAGCTCGATCCACAACCACGAGAGAGAATAGACATCGATAAGGCTGATAAAATATACCAGCGTAGTCACGTTCGCCTCCATCACGTCATAATAGTCGGAGTTGCTGTCAGTCGCCCAGAAGAACATATAGCTCAAGAGCACGTATGTGTTGAGGACCTGGCCCAGCCGGCGACTAAACACCTCGGTGTTTATCTCGTCGAACGATGCCTTCTGCTACCCAAGCTCAGGCTATTGAGGTTGGGGTCGTTCAGATACTGTAGGGCTATGCCTGGCTGAGCGGATCGGCCGGCTGCCGTTGCCTTGGGGAGCTCTCTCTAAATGTATCGGAACTCGAGCGGGAACGAGAGATGGGAAATCGATTCCGGAGCGCGAGGCTTTTGTGATGGCCGTTGGGCGATGGCGGTACAATTCTTCTGGGCTATCGAACCTATCGTCGGCAGTTCACTCGCGATTCGACGTATTTCTGTAACGTCACAGTAGCTTGTCAATTGATCCTTGCATGACGGCGCCGAGTCGGGCCTGGAATAAGAGCTTGGTAGGTCCAGCCTCGATTCCTGTCTCATTCTGGAACAAGGCGGGACTACACAGGTCCAGACCCAGGGGCGAGATGTTGAGCCTCTCGTTTGCAGTGTCTTGTTGGTCCACCACGGCCACGAATCTGTTCAATACGGTGGCCCATGGAGGATAGTCGTGCAAAGCAGATGCATTGAATTCGTACCAAGCCCCATTCTGGCCATCGAAGAGATCTCCTCGAGGGTCCTTGATTTCTGGTAGCGTTGTAGCATTTGAGATCGAGATAGCTTGACTCACTCGACTGAGGACGTGGCATTCCCTATCGGAGCATCCGTCACTGTTGCTCCATGATACGTTCTGCCCACTATCCCCTCTGGTCAGACCCAAGTAAGGTATATTGACGATCCCCCAGAGATTCATGGAATCGAGTTTTGTAGTCTACGACGAAAACATGGCACCACCGAACAGGGTGCTTAAGAAAGCCACAAAAGCGGATAGATCTTCTTGGCCAGAGCCCGTAGCTGGATCTTTGCTTGAGGGCTGAGATATAGTATTGGCGTTAAAGTAGATAATATCCGAAGGCCTGAAACGTGACTCGAGACGGGTATCGACCATGTATAATATAGACTAGGCTCCAAGAGGCGAAAGTATGGGAAATAGTGTACTAGGTTGTCATTGTTAGCTGCTTAGACTTAGGTGCATCCAAATGATCAAAGGAGACCTACAACCGTGATAGTGGTTTGTAATTTGGTAAGGTTTTTCTCACCAAGAGTGAGGCCGTCAAGCCGCATGACCAGAAACGAGAAGATAGTAATAGTGAGTAGTAGTGTAATCACGGTGAAGTCTGTAAATAGCTCTTGGATGCTGAGCTTCTTACCCTGGACATGTGAGATAATAAAGTTTTGGATGCCGTGAATGGCCTACTTGATTAGGATCGGAAACAACTCGTGATTGAGGTAATTCATCGTCAATAAAGACAGATTCCTACCTAGGTACCCCAGGTACCTAGGTAGTCAGTGCTTGCCTTGGATTTCTAGGCTGGCGGAATTTCCTTGTTGCTCGCACCACTGGGCACACCTAATAGAAGAGAGCGAGGTGTGGCTGAGAGCACAAAGGAACAGGCAATGAATGTCGGGCCTTTCACTCGTGACGCGATGAACAAACTTGACTCTTGCATGGCATCACGCATCATCTTCTCACCAGAAAAGCCCCCAGCAACTGGACAACCCAGATTTTATGTATTTACCATTCATCATTGCTTACGACACCTCCAAGTCTGTATCCCCGCTTACACTCCACAAAGACGAGACGCTATCGACTCCCTTGCTCTGGGCTCTCTCCATTTCCACCCGCGGCCCCATCTCTCGGATTCCCGACTCCAGATCCCGCGTCGACTCTTTTAGATCAACAACCCTAGAAGAGGAGCCTTGAGCTGGCCGACGGCTTGAGTACGACTCTACTTACTTTGACGCCTCATCGCTGTATATGCCCAATCTCGCCTGTTTTGACTCTCTCCCGCTCTGTCGCGCATCATGGCGGCGGCTGGCCTGATCGACCCGACCAAGACGGGCAACTATCCCGTCGTCCTCGGCGACGCTCTCCTGGGCAAGACGTCCAACGAAATCTTTACCGGTATTAGATGTACGTCCATCCCCCCTTCACTCAGAATATCTTGCTCGTGTCAGATGCTCACATTTGCATAGATAACCACAAGCCGACCCTCTCGTCCAACTCGGCGCCGAACTTGGCGCGCCTGAAGCCCTCTGTCCCCGGCAAGACTGCCTCCTACGACCTTACCTATACCGACAATGACGAGAAGTACGCATTTACCGGAACGCGAAACACCGACAATAATCAATATGTCCTCTACTTCGACCCCAGCCGCGAGGCCTTCGTCCTTGACTTGGTCGACTCCACCTTCAACATGAA